>SNQJ01S0043303.1:196929-240901 GCA_010110895.2 Picea sitchensis
TGCTCTAGGAGGAGTCATTTTACCTTAAAAAATGTGTGAGTTGTAAGCTATCCATGTTTCCCAAGTTGTAATCAATGGAAAAGCTTTGAATCTTTTTACAACTGAATTAGTACAGCACTTGTGTAACCCTTATTCAATTTTTCTTCCTCCCCATATTTACCTTAATCCAATTAATCTCTCCAACTCCTTTTATACTAGCTCTATATATGAGCATTCCATTATTAAATGATCAATATCTCCATTGCATTCTTTACATAGTGTACACCAACTAGAGCCTTGTATACCTCTTTTCTGAAGCTTTTCCCAAGAAAAAACTTTATTATTTAGTGTTAACCACAAAAAAATCCAAACTTTTAAAGGGTATTTGAATTTCCACAATTATTTCCACGAGCATATCCAATCCACTCTTCCTTTAATTGTACAGATGGTCTAGCATCTTAGTTTAGGAGTGTAAACCCCACTTGGATGGTTTTCCCCCAAATGAGCTCACCTTCATGTTCTCTAATTTTAGCATGATCATATTTGAAGGCCTGAATATGTCTTCCTCATTCTTTAGCTCGTCTCCTTTCCAAACTTAGAAGCTTAGCTTACTTCCTTTCTTGTCTCCAAGTTGTGGTTACCTCTATATGAGACAGCTAATGCAAAAAGAACGATCCCTTTCTATGTAGATCCTCAATTAAAATCTTAGATAATGTATATCCTTCTCCACATCCAATCCAAGGATCAATGCCAATCCTAAATCTCACTCCATTTCCTATCCTCTAGATAATCCATTGACCTACTAATGGAAATGAACTATATTCATTGCCTTCCATACTATTGATGAATTATGCCATATTTTAATTGAAGACCTAATCCACTCTTTATGCCATATTTTAGTTGAAGGCCTAATCCACTCTTCTAATGATCCCTAATCCACACTTCTACTTAGCCCGAAGAAATATACCTTTGAGTTATAACATGAGACCATAATATACTTTTGAGTTATAACATGAGACCATAATTGAAGACTTAATCCACTCTTCTATGGAAAAATATACTTTTGAGTTATAACATGAGATCATAGACCTATGCCTTCAATCAAACGCAAGACACATTTTTGTTCCCAATGCTTTACTAAAATAAAAAATATTCTTCAAACCCCACCCTCCCATATATTTTGGGAATGCAATACACAACAATTTTAGTAAAGTTGTTTCTTTTTTCTCCCTAGAACCAAACCCTAGTAATATGTAGCTTAATTGTTTGACCTTTCTAGAATCCATTTAGAGATAAACACAAGTGACACTAGACAAGTATGGATTCCAACACATTTGACTAGTATGATTCTACCTCCTCATGATAGCCATAGTTGATTGCACCAAACATGTAGTCTATCCTCAACCTTAGCAATAAGCCATTGCCAATCCTTTTTTCTAGTCATTTGGCTTGAGATAAAATCCCAAATATTCAATCCCTCTTGGAAAAACTACTTGTTGATATGGGAATAAAACTTCACTTCCTCCTTATCTATTCGAGAGAGAAATTATTGACTTCTAAATGTTGACCAACATGGCATTATAACAATAAATCTCTTTGAGCTTTACAAAGTCTCTCCTCGATCCATCAGTGAACAATAAAATGTCATAGAAGAACAAACAGTGTGATAGGTAAATTTCAACCCAATCTTAATTCCTTTGAAACTCTGTGATATTTTGGCATCCAAGATAGCTCCATGCAATCCTTCAACTACAATAAGAGAGAGTAAAGGGAAGAGAGGACATCCCTGCCAAAGCCCTCTCCTTGGTCTTAAAAAAAGCAAAGGTCAATCCATATATTAGTATTGCAAAAGAGACAAAGGTCACATAGTTCATGACCCAGTTAACAAAGTAAAGGTCATGTCCTAAATGTATCAACATCATTTTAAGTATAACCAACTAACCTTGTCATATGCTTTAGGTAGGTACATCCAATTTTATCACCATAGAGGGTATATTTTTTGTGTTGATAGTGTGTAGTTTTTCCTGGGCTACACCTACTGCCTCATGAATGTGTCTGCCAAACAGAAATCCAAATATGAAATCAGATAATTCTTCAATCACGGACTATTTGTTTTTTAACCCATGAGGAATATACATATCTATGAAATGTCAACATTCTTGCTTGATGTAAACATAATTCTAGGCATTTTGATCTGTGTCCCCGACTTTATAATCGTTGGTGGGTGCGTTTCATCTACAACAAGCCTTAAATCCGAAGAATTTTATTTAGGCTTTGATGTGATGATGATCAAAATTGAGAAACATAAGTTCATTGATAGATTGGTGACACGAGATATTTTCTATGCTAAAACCCCCATTATAGAGACTAGTTATAGAGATAGGGATTAAACAACTTTGATGCTAGCTTTCCTTGTTTTTATTTCCCAAGATATCAAGTAATGGCATTTTTAAGTCTCATTTCCGTACTTAGTTCCGGGGATCGCATCAACCTTTAACATGGTTGGATTTTTGGTGTCCCCATAGGATTCGAACTGATGACTTAACATACCAACCCTTAACATGGTTGGATTTATGGTGTCCCCATAAGATTGAGACTGATGACTTAACATTTCAGAGTGCCTTAACAACACACTTCATCACCCAGGGGGACTACAATTGTTAATTGTTGGTGACATCTTAGTTTTTCATTATTTAAATTACTTTTTTGAAAATATAAATGGATTCAGCCTATTGAAAAATATTTGGAACACTTAAAAAACCTTGAGACTAAGTACTTGGAAAAAGCTAAATTATTTTTTCGAATGTATAAATAGATTCAACATCTTAAAAAATATTTGGAACACTTAAAAAAGGTTGAAACTAAGTAGTTGGAAAAAGCCATATTAAAGTTTAACATTCCACTAAACAAGAGGGGCAGAATATCCTGGTACTCTGGCACACAAAACGCTATCTAACTAGGCCTCACTCGCTTATTCAATGGGCCACTGTGAAGGTCATACGGAGAAGTAAAGGAAATCCTAGCGCTATCATATCCTTGATTTAAAAATACATATATGGAGCTGCACGAGGATATGGAAGTATTAGGAATCCAGACCTGGTTCTCTGTACACGGGATTTGGTTGGTAGAAAGAAACAAATCAATCATCTTTTCATTTGTACTCATTGAGCTTTTCTTTTTTTAGTATGCTGCTGATGGTTAATTGTTTGTCTGCATTTGATTGTGCGTATTCAGTTCGGATTTCAGGACTTGTGGAATCCTGCTTTCTTTTATGCCAGATATTTTTTTATTGGTTTTCCACAGTACTCTTTCACCTTTTGTCTGCCAACTCAACAAATCCCCAGAAACGGCCCTATCACACTCTCAATTCTCAAATTCCAATCAGGGTTTCTATGCAGGCGATGCGATATACACATTTTATATATATTATGTTTCTCCTTTTCACCCTCGAAAGACGCTAGGCCTGCTAAACAGCCATCGCCGAATGCCATAAGTGGTTTGCATTGAAATGTGTATATACACCATGCATGAGAGTACGACGTAGGCGTGCATTTCTAATCACGTTAGGCATGGAGGGCGCGCGTTCCTTTGGGACGTCCGCGTGAAAACCTAAAGCAACATATTCTTTACAGAGAAAGTCTTCCGGGTTTTATCCAATTCAAGTACAACAGGATACACATTGTATATGTACACGTATGTGCCTATGCCCAACGACTTCAAGGTTTGAATGCGTGAGTGGCCCTGAATGTCACGTATCATCAGCATTCCCTATATAGATTCTTCGATTCCTGTACTTATGCCTTTGCTGCTGCATGCTCATATTAACTCATTTCCCTTCCAATGAAAGGGAATTCCTGATTGTTGTAGGTCAACCATGTTGGAAACATGTAAATGAATTTTCTCATGTGAACATATGTAGATATGTAGATGTATATGTGCATGTATATAATTTATTTATGAATTGCTCGTGTAATTATGTGATTTATTCATGATCAGTTTGTGTAATTGAGTGATAAATGTTATATATAGGAGCATACTCATAAAAGTAAAGCAAGCGAGTACATTGCATAAGGAGAGGATGGTTGTATGCTTGGGTTGGCATTGTAATTCTCCCCTGAATAGAAGAAGACCCATAATCATTGTCATGGTTTTTTCCTGATTTGGGTTTCCACATAAATCACTGTGTCAATTGTGTGTTTCTGCTCTGATTTTGTACTATATTTTGCTTCCGTCGCCCAACAAACCATTGGGCATTTACTGGGATATATATTGATTGTTACTGTTATTGAAAACTATGGATATTCTTGATGGCGATATGTTGCATAGATCTCTGTGTAGAATTCTGAATCAGAAATTTTTTATTATGTTGATTTCACCGTGCTCAAGGGAATGCATTACTGAATGCAACATCAGCCCAGCACTCTGAACAATTCCGCAAGAAAAAAGCAAAGCCCCTCTCGCACTTTACACTTTTGCCGAGCGATTGTACTTGTATGTTCTCAGTACTGCTACACGAATTGAGTGCTGCCTCATGAATGTCGGCCATGGTAACGGTGTACGTCGTAAATTATAAATTACAAATTGCGTACGTTGTAAATTATGTACGTCGTAAATCCGGTAACTCATTATAGGGTTTTCATAATGTAATGCACTTGAGAGCGACACTACCGTTTGATATTATGGATATGAATTAAAAATTTTCCTTTCATTGTTTTCAAAGATGGTACCAGAACAATTCGGTGGACCCTGGGAGAGCAGACGCACCAAAGTGATCATGGTGGATTATAGTACTTGAAATTGACAACTTCAACACCTACCAAAACAGACACATGTGACATGCTCTTAAGTATTTATAGGTTGGGCTATGAATGGTACATATTGATCTACACAAAGTCCAAACAAACATAAACATCTTAAGATTGACATATGGTTAAATTCAGAACTGTTTTTAGGTGGTAATATTTGTAGATACTCTAAATGCTTTCAAACCATTATATATATCCTTCCAAAGTTTTCTAGAATTAACCCTTGGTCTCAACCATATGAAATAATTTGGTGAGACAACGTACCCTTTGTCTCAATCATATGAAATGATATGTTGAGACAACTTGCAAAGGATAAACATAAATATGACTTTAAAGGTATGAGAAACTTTTGATCTCAATCATATTGGTGAGACAAGTTACAAACGATGAACATGATTTTAAAGGTATATGATTGAGACAAGTTACAAAGGATGAACATGATTTTAAAGGTATGAGAAACTTTAGTAATCTTAAAAAGTATAAATTTATGTTGTTAGATCTTTACCCTTTCAAAACATATTTAGTATGACAATGACACTATTACAATTATAATGTGTTATTAAACATTTAATTTTTCTTTTCCATCATTACAACAATGTAGAGTAATTATTTTTTTATTAGTAAAGTTATAATCTTTATCAACCTTGTAAACATAAGATGCATACAATTCAACTTTTATAAAATGTCAATTCAGTTATAAAATTGGTTTTTTAACAATTAAAATAATATATATAAAAGGAAGGTGTTATAATCACATTCACCAACATAGCATCCAAAAAGGTCTATGAGAATGAGAACTAATAAAATGTCGTACATAGTGCAAAACAACCTTGGGAAGTGGCAACTTCCAACTTTTAAACTTGGGCTTCACATTAAGAATTGGTTCCCATCCATCATGCCCCTATTTCACCCTAAGAGGATTTCTCCACATTGGAAATACCAATGGGAACAATAGTAAACTTATCATAATTCAGACAAGGACGAGCATGGTAGAAAATATATCGTTCCCAATGCCTCAAACTAGTCGACTCATGCAATAACTAAAGTGATCAAAGCGGTGGCAATAAAAAAAATGAGTNTTTGTAGATACTCTAAATGCTTTCAAACCATTATATATATCCTTCCAAAGTTTTCTAGAATTAACCCTTGGTCTCAACCATATGAAATAATTTGGTGAGACAACGTACCCTTTGTCTCAATCATATGAAATGATATGTTGAGACAACTTGCAAAGGATAAACATAAATATGACTTTAAAGGTATGAGAAACTTTTGATCTCAATCATATTGGTGAGACAAGTTACAAACGATGAACATGATTTTAAAGGTATATGATTGAGACAAGTTACAAAGGATGAACATGATTTTAAAGGTATGAGAAACTTTAGTAATCTTAAAAAGTATAAATTTATGTTGTTAGATCTTTACCCTTTCAAAACATATTTAGTATGACAATGACACTATTACAATTATAATGTGTTATTAAACATTTAATTTTTCTTTTCCATCATTACAACAATGTAGAGTAATTATTTTTTTATTAGTAAAGTTATAATCTTTATCAACCTTGTAAACATAAGATGCATACAATTCAACTTTTATAAAATGTCAATTCAGTTATAAAATTGGTTTTTTAACAATTAAAATAATATATATAAAAGGAAGGTGTTATAATCACATTCACCAACATAGCATCCAAAAAGGTCTATGAGAATGAGAACTAATAAAATGTCGTACATAGTGCAAAACAACCTTGGGAAGTGGCAACTTCCAACTTTTAAACTTGGGCTTCACATTAAGAATTGGTTCCCATCCATCATGCCCCTATTTCACCCTAAGAGGATTTCTCCACATTGGAAATACCAATGGGAACAATAGTAAACTTATCATAATTCAGACAAGGACGAGCATGGTAGAAAATATATCGTTCCCAATGCCTCAAACTAGTCGACTCATGCAATAACTAAAGTGATCAAAGCGGTGGCAATAAAAAAAATGAGTAGGAGTATTGACAAGCCGCCCCCTACTCATTGTACATGGAGTGCCACTCCAATAATCTATCAAATGATGAAAATGACCCAAATCAACTTGCACTTTCAAAAAATGCATTAAAATTTACTCATGCAAACTATTGTTGGATTACTGAGAGGGGCGGGGGGTAGGGGGTGAATAAGTAATGAACAATTATACCAATTATTAATCATTTAAACCATAATGTATATTCTTTTACTTATTCAACCATGTTCATATGTTCATCATCAATATCTTACTGTATCATAAGAATTAACATTCATCGATGCATAATAAACAATAACAAACACATTCACATAATGCACAATACAATAATATTTATGTGGAAACCCAATGCGGAAGAAAACCACATAATGCTTTTCTTATATGTTAAAAATTACATTCAAGGAAGCACCAACTTCCAATTCTCCAACTACAACTGGAAGGAGGCTCTGACCCCCTAGTTTCTCAGGTTATAACCCGAGGGAAGCTCCAACTCCCCAATTCTCTAGCTAAAACCAGAAGGAGGCTACAACTCCTTATGTTCTCCAGCTACAATCGGAAGGTGGCTACAACCACCTATCCTTGCCCCGTCCAACCGCCCTGAAATATAAGTAGAATGATGGAACCATTGTCACATTGTCACTGTGAGATATATTGCTGTAAACCTGTACCAATTTGTGCCGCTTACCTGTAATAAACCCGTGCCACTATCATGTAACCAACCTGTACCTGTGCCTTTCCTGTACCAACAAAACTTAATATACCAACAACATGTACCAATACTCTCCTTGATATATCAGATATGATAACATAGATCTCATACCCAAAATCACAAGAATATCACTCAAACCATGTGCTAACAATGCACATCAATCATGTACATCAACACTATACAAAAATAACCAACAACATGTACCAATCATGTATCAACAACAAACCAAACCATGTCTCAACAATATGTATCAAGATCACCATGTATTTCAAGTATGTATCTCATCCATGTACCCAATCATATAACTCTACCATATACCAATAACATACACCAAGATAACAAACAAGATACCTCTACCAATGCACCACACTCTCCATAAATCAAATACCATAAATCCTCACATCAACCATGTGCCAAAAACTCACTATTATACAACCTCTATCTCTACCAATAACTTTAGCAACATACCTCAACCAAAAGCCTCAAACATGAACGAATACTAAACTTCAGTAGATCTGTCTTAGATCAAATCTACAACAAACCCTAAACTTCCAAGAGGGCATCCAATAAATTTACAAGGAAAAACCTAAACCAGATTCACAGATTCAACACTACACATGAAAACCATACCTTTTTCTTCTTGTAGCGTTCTCCTCCCGCAGTTTTTCTGCTGTGATTTTTCTGCTGCGGTTTTTCTGCCGCACTTTTTCTGTCACACTTTTCTTGCCGTGATTTTTCTGCCGCACTTTTTCTGCCGTGATTTTTCTGCCACACTTTTTCTGCTACACTTTGCCTGACGCGATTTTTCTGCCGCACTTTTCCTACAACAATTTTTTTGCCGCACTTTCCCTGCCGCAATTTTTCTGCTGCACTTTTTTTTATATTCAATAGGTGTTAATGGGAGAACATTTCTCTCTTATTTATACTTCCATGTATCTTCCTCAAGGGGTTATTTTCTAACCAACTTAACCCACTTTCCTTCTTTTAGGGCTAACCCACTTCTAACCACTTGTCCACTTACAACCACTTTATCCACAAATAATAAGTTCTCCACTTCTAGTTGCAACTAACTTTATTATTTATTTAATTTCTTTTTCAACCACTTAGACTTATATATAAATAATAAACTCACCACTTCTTGTTGCAACCACTTTATTATTTAAATAATTTCTCTTTGCAACCACTTTGACTACTTTATTATTTAAATAATTTCTCTTTACTAACAACTTCTTGTTGCAACTAAATTGTCTATAATTAGTCAATTCATAACTTCTTTTCCCTTAACTAACTTCTTGTTGCAACCACTTTATTATTTATTTTATTTATTGGTCAACCACTTTGACTAGTCAATCTTCTCATCACAACTACTTTACCAGAATTACTAAACTCACAACTTCTTGTTACAACTAATTTATTTTTAATTATTTTCTTAATGCAACAACTATACCCATGATTAACTCCTAGTTACCATCAATTCGATTAGTACACTTCTTCTAGGAGCTTCTAGAATAGTTGACTTCTTTGACCTTCTAGGATCTTCTAAATAACTCATGAGGGTTCTCCAACTTCACATGGCCATAAATCTCTAATTGTGAAGAGTTATGTGACGTTCCACATATCATCAGAAATGGAATGACATGTAATATCCATATAGAATAGTCTTACCTTCATATTCACTGATCTTCCTGCCTTTATGCCTCAAACAAACTCGGGTCCCTTACCCATACCTTTGTGCTACCAAAATTCACTACCAGACTTCTTCCAAGGGTTGACATCAATCTCTAAGGGTTGACATCAATCTACAATATCACTCTCCAAGGGTTGACATCAATGACAACCAATAATCTAAACCAATTATCCATCAACCTAAGCCAATTGTATGACAATCTCCCCCTTTGTCATTGATGGCAACACCAACATTGATGACAAAACTTAGTCATGATATTCATGCTCATACTCCTCATCAATGTTTCTATCTCTCCCCCTTTGACGTCAATGGAAAAGGGTATCTCCCTTTGGGGCTGCTCCCCTTGACTGAAACCCCTTTGGGGCTGCTCCCCATGTATAAATTCCTTTGATATTTATCTGTGTTTCTAAGCCTTTGATTACTCTCTCTCCCTTAACATATCATTGTGCCATCAAACTAGGTGAACTTGCTTTCATGCTTAACACCCTTAAATAAAAATCCATTGAGATAAAAAATAAAATTTTAGTACAAAGAAGCTACCAAGATGCTCAAACTTCAATGGCCGAAGGAAGCCTATCACCTAAGAGGGTTTCTTTCCAAAGAATTTGAGTGGAGAAGATTTTCCTACATAGAAGGTAAACCCATCCCTAGGCTAAATGAGCAAATTCACAAAACCAAAAGACATGATTAAGGGCATCATTATTTCCATATAAGGATACTTCGATTAATAAATCCCCATGTGTTACACCTTATGGTCGAGAGAAAGGCCTCCCATCATGAGGAAATAGACAAATATTTCCTTCTTTACCTCAATGAAAGGATTCCACAATGAAGAGATTCAAAATAGTTAGGTCTCTGTTTAGATCTGAGGTGCTAAGTATTTTGAATTATTATATCAAGGATTTCCTTTGGACAAACTATTGATATTCGTCAACAATATTATACTTCTTAAAGGCCTTATACATGCTCAAATGTTGGTCCCTCCACCAAGCAAAGAGGGGCTAAAGTCCTATTTTAATGAAAATATTGTTTGGAGTTGTATGTATGGATTACAGACATAGAGTGTCCACACACTCAATTCCCAAAGATGACATGATTTCCCCATATTCCATGACATTTTTCTATGTGATGATGGTCCTCCCTAGCTTAGTTCCTTGCTTAGGCCTGGGTGTTTGAATGCATTTTCCCTATTTGATGTCTGGTGCCTAAGAAAGGTTCACGTGGTATCATTTCATAGATAATTAGCTGGTCTTGTTTATCCCTTTTTGGTTTCTTTACTTATACCACATTTAGATATACATTTCCTCCCTTAGATCAACCTCAACATGTGTTATTCATTTGGTAAATCTTGGTTAGTTAGATATACCTTTTCAAGATTCTAAACATTCTTATATCCATTGCGGGTGAACATAAGCGTTGATAAGGTCAAGGATGTATCCCCACATCCTAATTTGTCTCTAGCATGCTATCCATGGGTTTCATAGGGTCATTCACATCTATCTCCCTCAAACTGACAAACAAGAGAGCCATTTTCAAATAAAAAAACTCATGGATTGGCCTAAGACCAACACATGCCTCAGTCAAATCAATAGTTGGAGGGAATTTATTTTCTTCAACGACTATTTTTTGTACTTTTAACCTCTGATTTGTGCGGTATCCTTGTCTAAGTAGCCCCCATTTTGTATTGTTGTAGAATCCAAAACCTAAGTTTCAAAAAAGAATTTTTACTCTATCGGATTTTTTCATTAAACCTCTTTCTCATTTCCCTCAAGCACTTAGGCTTCCTGGACCTACTATCTCACACATCAAACCTTTTATAACAAAGGCTTCCCCTCATCATTTCTCTCTCTCTTTTGGATCAACCCCTTGTTGTTTTACCTTTTGTCTCTCTCAGATTCTCTCGATCTCTCTCTAATGAGGTCTTCCAATGCACAATTTATAAGAAGAACACCTCACCACCGAGGGCACACCAGATATTCAATTGTTTAGTAATATATTTTTATTACTTGCAAGGTAAATTGGTTTTCTTGTATATATTTTATATTGCTTTGGAGATGGTTTTTTCAAGTACATCACAATTAGGATCTTTGTGTTTCAAAGCATGGTGAGAGGCTCACCTCTTGTTGGTCTTCAAAAGTTGTCACCATCCCTACTTTTCTCAAGTGCGTTCTTTCCTTCTCTTCTCTCTTTCTTTTGGTATTTTATTTATGTTCCTTGATTTCATAGTTACATTTCTTTTCTTTCATTTGTTTTATAACTATCAAATCCATTGAAACCTAAGTGAGGTACCCTCTCAATGCAACCAAACCTAATTGCAACATTAAACAAGATTTAATAACTTAGGGGATTTCCTTTTTTCCCAAATTGTTCGCCCATTTCCAATTATTAGTTTCCTTCAAGAACCAAGTGGTGACTCCTCTCCCTTCCTCTTATCTCATAGTGGTGGTTAGGCTATGTGTGTGGTAGTGTGGTGCTTCAACCTAATTTTTGTGCTACATGAATAAGGATTTTGACTTTTTCCAAGATCAACCTGTTAAGAGTGATAAGCCTAAATTCCATTTTCGGTATAAGTTGATGCTTCGAATCTCTAGCATGGAAATTAAGTAGCTTAACAACCTTCTACAAGCCTCTTTTGAACAAGTGTCTAGCTAAGAACCAAGTAGATGATGATAAAGAATTTTTATTATAAAGCGCCATAAATGATCACCATAGCACATGATCATGGAACAAGAACCCTAATCTAAGGGAGTTTCCTCTCCACTTGAGGCAAATCTTAATGAAAGATTCACAAGATTTCCAAATGCTCTTTAGCTGTAAAGGAGTTTACTATATCCACATGAGGAATGACATGCATAGTTTTCATATTGAGGTTTCCCCAATATGTAATACCAAGGGAGGCTCCCTTGGCAATGTCATTTCTAAGAATAAATTTCCAGTCCTTATTACCCATAGGGGATTGAATGATCCATTTTTCTCAAAGGGCATGCACCTAAGTGTAGCTATGAATGATCCCAAGACCACCCCAATCCCTAGGAAGGAAACACATGTCACAATTTACATTGTGGAAGCCCACCTTACCGTGAGTATTTGACAAAAGGAATTTCATGAGAAGCTTGTCTAATCTCAAGTAGGAACTTTGGGATTGAACTCGACATGAGGAGTAGTACACATGAGTGGTTTCTAGTGTTTAGTGTAGACCTGGAACTTAGTATCCAAAGATAATATCCTTATGAATCATTTCTCTAGTTTTCCTTCAGTCCTATGTATCATATCCCTATCCCGAATTATATCTTTGGGTGAAACTTGGAAGGAAAAAGGATCCCTGATAATTGAAAATATTTGTCCTAGTTTAATCCATAAAGTACATCCTATAGATTCCAATGAGTCATGCATATCACTATGGATGTAACAAAAACATGGTGTTTTTTCCTTCTTTATCTTATGATTAGAGGCATCATAGAAGAGGGGAATGCAGTCCAAATTATTATACACATATCAATTATCCTCTAATAGAGTTAGAAAGGAATCATTGGTAAAATGACCATTGTCCATTTGCTTATCCTCAAGCCCTGGTAGAAGCATACCCTTTATCAATTTGTGAACATTTTATGATGAGTAACATAGCTAAAGGATTTAACTAAAAAATCATACAAGGTTGGGGAAAGGGGACATCCTTGCTTAATCGAATTGAACATACCAAAATCTTTAGATTTAACTTGATTAATGGAAAGAAAAACATTAGCATTCATAAAGAGAATTCAATAATGTTTCTAGAATGATTGCCAAAGGAAAGAGCTTGAATTATGGACAAAATTAAAGACCAATGCACCCTATCGTAAGGTTTTTTAAAATCCATCTTGATAAATAAAGAATTAAGGATTATGAATCTAGTCCCTTCCATACTTTCCCAAATTACAATTACATGATATAGTATGAATCTCACTCATATGAAGCTAGCATGCTCTTGACAAATGATCACATAAACAATATGCCTAATTCTCAAGGCTAAAGATTTAGTAAAATGTTTATAAGGGACATTGAGGAGAGTGATAAGCCTCTACCTAGAAATATTATCAATATTGGTAGGATTATAATTGAACTTGATCAACCCCTTGTATATTTACTATATAAGAGAGTACTTATCCTTGGTTGTTTTTGTAAACACAGAGGAGTTTAAGGCCTAGAAAATCCCATGTGGCCTTATAAATATCACATGAGAGCCATTAATCCTTGATGACTTATTCACCACTCTCTCTTTTAATGTGACAGACAACTCATCTAACCTCCACTCTCACTCACATAGTTGTTTGTGCTCAAGAGAGAGTCTACATGGGACAACATCAAGCCATGTATGAAAATATTCAATTCATTCCTCCATTAAACCTAATTGAATTTAAAATACTATACAATAATGAGTAACAAATTAAATTCTTTATAAATAGATTTAGTTCTAATGATATGTCTAGATGGATTTATTTTTTTATAAAGCATCTCTGGTGGCTAGGGATTTAGAAAAAGTCTTGGTATGCATATCCCCTAATTTAATCTAATGAAATATAGATTTCATTTGAGCTCCCTAATCCTATAAGAGTTCATCCAACTTGAGAAAGTGCTTAATCTTGGTAGTTAAAGTCTATTAGTCTTTATCATAGGTGCATGATCACATCTTTTGTTTCACCTCCTCATGCTCATTTTTTACAAAATTATGTAACTTTTAATTAACTACAACAAATTTTTATCTACTATATCCTTGAAGGAAAACGTGGCTTGGATAATTGCATTTCCTCACCATGCAATCCACTCTTCAGTGTCTCATGTCCTAGACGATAGGTTCAAGACAGTTTGAATGACATTCATCCAACTAGGATATTATAAATGAGATAGGTTCATTGTTAAGAATAAAATCTTAACATTGACATGATTTAGCGTACCCGACGACTCCACCACAGTGGATTGATGCTCTACCTAGATGTTATTAACCACTGCATAAATCTAGTGGCTACTACCTACTCTTTCTATCGAGGCCTTTCCTTCTCTATGCACAAAGCCTGCATATGACTCTGGACAATCACACTGGTAATGAGGTCCTCCACACCCCCAACAAGTAACCCAGGATGGAACCTGGGTGCTTCCCTGTGAAGGCCTATGAAATGAGTTCTTTCCCCTACTTGTTGCTCCCTGAGAAGGTCGTGGACCTGCTTGCGTCATTGGCAATGAGTGGGATGTTGCACTTGCTTCCATTAAAATACCTGTTGTAACTGCTTTAGGTGTGACTCTATTTCCATTAGGAGGTGGCCTAGAGATTCCTCCCCTAGAGAAGGTCTTAGGGGCATTCCCCACGAATCCAAAATGTTGTGGAATGATTGATCTCATACCTCTGTTTAAGCTCATATGCTCCTCCACGTAACAAGCATTTTCAACTGCTTCATCTACTGACGATGGTTTCCACATCCATACCATGGCCCTTATCTTAGGTTTTAAGCCGTACACAATACATTTTTCTCGTCGTTGATCGGTACCCATGTATGAGACATATTTCACTAACTCCATGAACCTGATCTTATACTCTTCCACGGTCCCCTTTCCCTGAACTAGAGCATGCAATGCTCCTACCTATTGTTCCTCGTAGTAAGCAGAAAAATATTTCCTCCAGAACCTTTCCTAAAAAATCTCCCATGAGATGGTGTTTGGGGTAAGGTGCAATTGCCTCTACTGATTACCCCACCATTTCAAGGAACTGTCCCTCAACTGAAATATCATTATATCTTCACCTTTGGTGTGGAATCATAGTCTCTTAAGGAAAAATATCACATCATTCCTTCCAACCATGCCTCTTTACATTCACTTGCACGACCCCTAGAAAACTATGGGAGTTTGATCTTCTGTAGTTCTCTGATGATGTCCCCTGGTGGAGGCCCTCCCTCCAAGTCCCTTGATGCTTCAGGTTTACCCACTTCAGATGGTGGGGGTTCCACTTCGACATCTGCTGACTGGAATCCCTTTAATGTCTCATTAATAGCCTCTAAGGAGTGCAAAATGAGAGCTATTTCAAGTGATGGTGGTCGCAGCGTCGACATTGGTGGTCCTTGCAACAATGCCCCATGACCTCGATTTCCCTGAGTCCTAACCATCTTGAATAATTAAATCTGCATTAATCCAAATGCTTATTAGGAAAGAGTTTAAGGCATTCCACATATTGCTCAAACTTATACTTGCAAACATAGGGTTAGGCATAAGTTCTTTATACTTGTCTGCAAACAGACATTACTCCTATAAGGTAAGTGGCTAAGGGTCAGGGTCAAAATCCTCTAGGCATGGTAACTTTGTTCAAGAATCCTAGAAACTCTCTCACCTTGCTAGCTATGCTAGCGCTACACTGTAGTCATAAATTACTCTAACTTGTGTGCATAATCAAGCATCAAACCCATCTGTATATCAATATGCACCACTCAGATTAATCGCTCTTATATTATCAATAATAATACCCTTAGTCTCATAAATTATCAATTTATTAATCATTAGAGTTAATTTACATAAATCAATTCTCTTTACTTAATCAATTAACATTAACTAATTAATCACTCTTACATTAACTACAATTATAATTCTTATAAGTTTAACCCTTATAATATATTATAAGATTAACTCGTTAATATAAATTAATTAAAATTAATTAACTTAATTAAGTTCAAACTATTTTAATAACTTTAAATAAGTAAATATCCCACTAGATATATTTTAAATAAAAGAAAACAAAGATAAAATAATAAAAATTAAAATAAAATAAAATAAAAGATTTAAAACAGGTGTGTGGAATTTAAATTGTTGGCTTTGGAAAGTTCTCAAGTTCGATTCCCACGGAGTACAAATATAACAACTTTATATATATAATAAAAAATAAATAAATAAACTCTGCATCCTCAAAATGAGGGCACGAGGCCTTACATTAGACCCACATGTCACTCTCCTCGCCCTTCTCTCCATAATACTAACTCCAAAACCCTAGGTCGCACATCCCAAGCTCATTTGTCTCATTATTCTTTATATTTTCTCACTCAAGGTTTCTCCTCTACCTAGGTTTAAGCGAGGCTTGTGGCTCCCTGGCCAACCTCCTAAAGGCACAACCATGGCTGACATGAGTGGTCTCATTCTCTTTTCTCCTTCAAGGCTTGCGGGCTGGACCATGGAAGTTGGGCCATGGCCGCCTCTGCTTGTGGGCTTGATAGTTTAGACACATTGTACAAGAGTTATGCCCCCAGTGGGCTCTCCTTGTGGCTTGGTGGCTTGGTCTTGGGTGTTGGGATTTAGTGTTATGGTCTTGTGCACTTGGTCTTGGTCGCAAACAGGTATATAGCAGTCTACAAGAGTATAACCCATGACCTGATATATACCCATGGATTGTAGTTATCCATTCCTCCAAAGGCACAGACTTTGGCGTTGTTGGTAGCTAACTCAGGGACTTTGATAACTAGTTGAAATATAGAGATTGGACCTGGTGGCGTTGTGCACATATAATATTCTATTTTTCATGGCTTGGCTTGGCGCATGGTCGCTGGTGATACTGGAGTACATCGAGGAAACCTGGTCGGATTCCGACACCATGCCCTCACTTTTTCCAGGATCCTCTCACGACAGGTCGCTTGATCAATTTTGGGCAGACTTCGTCAACAAGAAGGTTTCCCTATGCCCCCTCTTTCACTTCGTTTTCTCTCTGTGGGATCCTCCTTTGCAGCTTAGTGCTTGGTCTCGAGCATTGTAGTGTCGAGATATTGCTCCTTGTGGCTTGCGGGTTGGAGGCAGTGCAGGTAGTGCACTGCCCCTTCACGGGTTCTCTTCCTCATGATTTGGACTACAACTACTTTTTATTTGAATTTCTTTCGAGTTTGAATGGCTTATATAGGGAATAAAATGCACATTCCTCTACACAATTGATTTTGTGCAGTGATTGTTTTGGGAATTTCCTCTGCTAGTAGGAAAGTAGTAGGATAAGGGATCAATGACCCCTTACTCGTCAGGAAAAAATAACTGGAGCTCAAATGACGAGATTCCAGGAAAATGATTTTGTTGGATAAACGTGTAATGAATAGATTGTGTTTGTTGGATGAACTTGTAATGTAATGAATAGATTGTGTAATATGGATGGAAAAATAAATAAATTTATTTAATAGATTGTATAATTTGGACACAGGTTTTGACGGATTTAGAATTTATTTTTAAAGTCAAAATATGTAAGTTACAGTGGAAAATTAGGGTTGTATTGTTCTAACGTTGTAAAGGACTTTGAAAGCATTAAATTTATTTATACAGTTAAAATGACGCATTTTAACCCATTTTGTGATTTAGTTATTAATTTTTAATGAGAATAGTTATCACTTTTCTTTTTATTATGAGTAAATGCAGGTTGATTTATTAGAATTTAAAATAATTTATTGATGATTTGTAAATAGGAACAGAGATAGATCATGCATATGATGCCTTGATTCTTGTTGTTCTCAAGTAAGGTTTTGTTGTGTACTTGCTTTTATTTCAATCTTTTTGATAGTTCATATATTATGTTTTCATCCCTATGTGCCTGACAGTTTATGTGAATCCAAAGATATCAGATATATTTTGTTTTCATCCATGTGTGTTTGACTGTTTATGTGAATCCAAAGATATCACATGCTGTGAATAAATTAATTTATTTTCTTCATGGTATCTAACCCTACATTAGGTTGAAGTGAAATTGAAGAGTTTTATAGAATGAGAATTTGCGGCTGATTTATGAGATAAGGACTTGTAAATACAGGGTTTCTAGGCTGTAGGTTAGGGGTTTGGGAACAAATTATACAATTATGTGGGTGGTCAAGCCCATGTTTTGAAACTGGGATCTGATACCATTTGTAAGGCCTTCTATTTCAAGGCCTCAATCAAATAATAAATATCTCCTAATCTCTTACTGAAATAACTGCAATTTAGTTCAAGGTTTCCTTTCATGATTTTCTTTATACCAGGAATAAACTGGTAAATAGACATAATAACATCAACATCATAACAAAAACATCATAACAAAAACAACATATCAACTTAGTAAAATACATACCTCCACTTGCAGGTTGGTTGATTTAGCCCTTGGTTCACTTGTTCTTGTTCTTTCCCAAACTGCCCAAACTGAATATTTACCTCCCAACCAACTAGGAACAACCTCTCCGGCTCCCTAGCTTTAGTAATCCTTGCGGTTTCCTGGCCCCTGAGCCCAAAGTTCCCAGCAACAACAGAGTCCCTGTAAAATCTCCCCAAAACAATCTGTTCTTCCAAATTCCTCCTTCCTCTCTCTTTCAAAATTTCTTCCTTGCCTCCTTCTTCCCCAATTTCTTCCAAAAAAAAAGATCCCCCTCCAAGTCCTCTCCCCTCTTCCTTATCCTCCTCTCTCGAATCCCTCCCCCTCCTTCAATTCTCCAACTGCCTTATCCCCTCATTAATTCCCCAACAGCCTTATCCCCTCATTAATTACTTCACCTACCTTTTTAATAATAAAATAATAAAAATAATCAATGAATTTATTTTCATAATTAATTAAATTTAAATTAACAACTATGATAAATAAATAATCAAATTGGGTTGTTATAGAGCTAGGATTTTATGCTTTTGATAGAGGCCAATTTTTTCCTATGTGACTATGTATGATTACAATTGCCCATTAGCACGAGGAAATTTTGTATTTAAGGACTCCAATTACAATTGGAGTTCATGAAGCTCCCAATTGAAGGATTCTTGTCCAGTTTGTGCTGGAGCCTTGGAGGGGTCTAGGATTATTTGAATAACTGCATGGTAGATAAGGGTATCCCATTCCTTGGGTTGTGTATATTTATGGGGAAGAGAGTTGGGTGGTTGGAATTTTTGTAGGAGCCACTTGATTGTGAGAATTATTGGGCAATGGGCTATGCGTGTGGAATGTAGCTAGCCATAGGAGCTAGTTTTTCCTTGTGGATTCTGTTAGCGACATTTCTTGTCCTAGGCACAAGAGTATTCGGGTCTACAAGTTGTACGAGGAGCACCCAAGCGTAGCATGGAAAAATATCGTTTCAAGCTTCCAGCCAGTAAGCGAGCGAAATTATATTGACGATGGTCCAGATCCTTTCATAAGAGCATATCGACGGTCAGCGGGAAATCGCAGATAGTAGAGTTGTGCCGAGATTAGCGCAAATAGATCGCGCCCATATTGTATGCAGGGAAGAATAACAGTCGTCCATCCGAGGGACGCGTGGTGTGAGATCCAGTTGCGTCGGATTTTCGACAATCGCGAGTTCAAGGGGTGAAGGTTTTATGTCATTGTACATTTCGAAACCCCGAACCCCGAAGCACCGATGGCACCCAAAGTTGGGCCCACAGTATCAAGGGGCAGTCTCAGCCGTCCATCTGAAGTGGACACCTAGCACGTGATTAGGCTCCTCGCCTTTTCGCCCATCGTGGTTTCGAAGCGCAAGTAGCATCTCCCTCATATCCCCGATGCGCGAAGTAACGAGAGCGTCTAGGACCTGGGGCCCATAGCAGCGTCGGGAGAGTTTAGGACCATCAGATTTGGAGGACGCGTGGCGCCCAATTGAGTCGTCTCGGCGTTTCGCCTATCACAACTATGATAAGCAAGGAGCAACTCCTTCCTATTCGCGAACGCCGAAAGCCCCTATGGAAATAAAAGCAGGGTCACGGTCCGTGGTCATTTGGGAAACAAAAGAGCTAAGAAAAAGGGGCCAAAAGCATTGAGTCTAGTCGCCGAAAGGATCATCGCGATTTCCAGATGCCAGCGGATACGATTTCACTCCCGGTTTCCGCTTGGAGTAAATGCAGGCAAAAACGGATGGTTGAAAACTCCTTTCATTCATTGAATATGAGATATGGAGGGTCTGGCAAGTGGTCTGTTCGAAGGAGTTCTATGTACTGATTATCCAAAGAAGCCATGCTGAAGTCCTCGATTAGACAGAGAAGTCTGCACATGCCATTTTGGCCTTTAATGTTTCGGCTACCTCCCCTGCAAAGGCCATGCGAAGTTAAGGTAGCGTCTGTCATAGGTGCACGATCATCCTGAGTTTGCATGCGTAGACTGTCAGAAGACAT
Source organism: Picea sitchensis (assembly GCA_010110895.2). Classification (NCBI taxonomy): domain Eukaryota; kingdom Viridiplantae; phylum Streptophyta; class Pinopsida; order Pinales; family Pinaceae; genus Picea; species Picea sitchensis. The sequence goes on from SNQJ01S0043303.1 coordinate 217,220, forward strand.
GAAGACGCAATGTTTTTAATGCAACGTCTTGTTTTTGCTACTGTAGTTGTTTTTTAGTATATGTAGGCGTTTTTGCCATTTTTGGAAGCATCGATTGTTGAGTAAGGCTCCCGGTGGTAAACTTTAATGAAGCACTGTTTTTCTGGTTATGTCTGGACTCTTGAGACTTCTTGTCTTATGAATGTCAGTTTTTCTTTCGCGTCTTTGTTTACACTGTATTAGAATGGCTCGGAATTGGAGAATCCAGTCGAGTTGTAACTGTTATAGGATGATGTAGAGTTTGATCACTGTAACAGTTGCATTGTTTCTAATCGATCCCTGTGATTTTCTTAGCACTGAATGACTTGGAATTGGAGAATCCAGTCAAGTCCCCCCTTTCAGTTTCCCGAAGCTCTGAACTAGAGGATCTCGCATTTAGAGTTTTTCTTCTACAAATTACTGAAAGGTTTGTTGCCTGAGGTAGTTTGTCCACTCCTCTCACCAAGTCTTCAACCTGCTCATTTTCAAATCAACCCACTGAATGAAGTTAGATCAAGACCTCCTTTGTTCCTCGCATGCCAGACCCAGTCCCTGAGTTTGAGTGATATCTTCCCGAGTTTCTACCCATTTGACCACCCATTAAAACTATCGTGACATAAAAACTGATGGGTGTCGGGCTCTGCTCCTGCTGCAATCAAGGAGTGACTTCCGTCGCCAACATTTCTAGCGCTGTTGCCGGGGACGAAGTTGAAGATTTTCCCTGGGCAGAACGACATTGAGCCTCTGATTCTGAAGGTGGATCAGACATCAGAGCCCTTAAAGATTGCTACTGTGCACTTGGCAACTCCACTGTGGTGACTCCATTGTTTCCATATCACTGTTTCAGTTGTGACTACTGTTAGCACACCTGAAAGCTGACCCTAAGGAGCTTTCTCGAGAATGTTTCAGCAGCTGCTTTCTCAGTCTGAGAAGCTTCCTGGGGTAACGACAACGTTAATATATGACCTTTGATGGTGAATAAGGACCAAGCATATTTGAAGCTGCGCATCTTTCACCTGGCGACTCCATGATTTGAGGATCGATTGGTGACCCCACTGTTTCGATATGGAGAAAATTATGGCTCAAAGGTTTGCTTTCTGTGACTTTTCCCAAATATTTGGGTTTCCTAATGCACTTCCTGATAGAGACCAATGGGAAGATTTCCTCCCTGAATTTCATGCAACAAGTTGGGAGGAACCAGCTGAGCATTTACTGGACTTCCATGAGGCTATTTACCGACACAATATCACACATGAGGATGTCTGGATTAAGCTCTTCAGGTGTATTCATTGAGAGGCTGCTCTTGAGTGGTGTCGATCTCTTCCCATTTGTGAGCATCGGCTCTTTAACAGGTTTTCATACAACTTTCAATTCATTTGTAAAGACTACTATCCAACCTTTCGCTTGTTTGAAAGTTGTTGAGGAAGTTTTCTTAAGCTTCATGTAAAACCTCTAGCGGCCACGAAGACCGAGGTCCATGATGAAGTTTTTTTACTGTGGAGGAAAGCATTTGACATGAAAAAATATAGGTGTTGAATGATATTAATTGTGTTAAACCTAGAATGGAAGCATCTGACATCATATCAAATGCCTATATTCTTTAGATGTTCATAGCGATCAACATGCTCTTGTGGAAATTGTGAGGTTATAGAGCAAATGTGGTCCATGGTAGATGACTCACACGGATATCGGGTTGAAGCGGATGTTCCTAGCAGCTCTGCTCATGATGGCGAAGACCCTCTCTTTTTTAAAGAGGGTTGGTTATTGAAGAGGAGGATTCTTCTCTTTCCCCGGGGGGTTTCTCCATGACCTGTTTTACACAGGTTAAAGAAAGGATTATGTATGGGCACTGAAATGACCGGTCCCATATCACGAAATGAGAAATTTTTTGGCCGGGATCGCGTGCGGAGGAGGTCATGTCAATCGAAGGACAACCCTTTGATGTATATTATAGTGATGATGAGCAACAAGCTTATCCTACATTTGATCACTATAAAGAAACTGACCAACATGACAGTGAGCAAATCCATCCCTTGGTTCCCATTTACGATGAATACGAATCTAATATGGGGGGAAGCCAAGAAGAAGAGGAAAAAGAACCAGAAGAGTAGCCGAGCACATATTTCATTCTAGAGCTAGATAAATAGCGACTACCGCTGAATGATGAGCCTACGATATTTTTCCACTCACCTGTGCTTATCAAGATATTCAACCACATGTGAGCAACTCTATAGAAGAGAGGGCTGCTTGTCACTAATTTTCTGAAATTCGCCACTGTTCTATGACCCTGTCAGTGAATACATGGAGTAGCATGTCCGTTCATGACTTGGAGCCACCCTATTCCATATCAACTTCACCACAGCGAAGTTGAAGAGTGTAGCGGATTACTACATTAAGCGGTTACACTATCCTAGCAGTGATCGTTGACGGAAGGAAGGAGCTTCTATCTAGGAGGCTGCTTGAATGGCTATGGTGGAAGTTTTCTTTCACCTAGCCCATATAAAATATTTTATTAGCATTAAATTTGTATATAAATAATCTCCTTTGAGCATGTAGCATTGTTTTCTTTTATTTTTGACTGTATTTTCGTGATGAGGATGTTTTGAGCATGACTCCATATGCCCACGACAAGGCAGCAGAAACGCGAATGAGTTCTTAGAGAATCGCAGGGGCGACTCTATCCCCAATGGAGCCTAATATTGCGACATTTCTTGTCCTAGGCACAAAGGTATTGAGGTTTTACAAGTTGTGAGGGGCTGCTTCATGTATGACATGGAAAAATATCGTTTCAAACTTCCGGCCCGATGCTTGGCGAAATTGTATTGGTGACGGTCTATATCCTTTCATAAGAGAAGATCGGCGGTCAACGGGAAATCGTGGATAATTGAGTTAGATTGAGATTAGTGCAAATGGATTGCGCCCATATTGTATGTAGGGAGAATAACAACCCTCCATCGAGGAATGATGGTAGCGAGATCCGGTCGCCTTCGGCTTTTAGCGTCCTTGAGTTCAAAGGGTGAAGGTTTTATGTCGTTTTACATTTCGAAACCCCGAAACCCAAGCGCCGATGGCATAAAGAGTCGAGGAATACGGTATCAAGGGCGGTCCTGTTAGATCCATCTGAGCCGGACACTGGCGTGATTAGGCTCCCTCATATCCTTGATGCGTGAAGTGATGAGAGCTTCCAGGGCTTGGGGCCCATAGCAACGTCGGGAGAGTTTAGGAGCATTAGATTTGGAGGACGCATGGCACCCAATTGAGCCTTCTTGACATTTTAGCCGCCATAGCTATGATGAAACGGGGATCAACTCCTTCCTATTCGTGAATGCCAAAAGCCCCTATGGAAATAAAAGCAGAGTCACGGTCCATGGTCATTTGGGAAACAAAAGATCTAAGCAAAGGGGCCAAAAGTGTTGAGTCCATTCGCTAAAAGGATCATCGCGATTTCCAGATGCCACCGGATCTGATTTGGCTCGGTTTTCGTTTGGAGTAAATGAAGGCAAAATGGATGGTTGAATACCTCCGCTCATTCATTGAATATGAGATATGGAGGTTCTGGCAAGCGGTCTACATTGAAGGAGTTACATTAATGCTTGATCTATCCAAAGAAGCCATGCCGAGGGTCTCGATTAGGCAGTCCGCACATGCCATTTTGGCCTTTAATGTTTATTACCTCCCGCAAGGCCATGCGTAGTTAATATGGCGTCTGTCATAGGCACATGATCATCCAAAGTCTGCATGCATGAATTATCATAAGATTGTCTGAACCTAATGTTTTTTAATGCTAGCGTCTTGTTTTTACTCTTGTAGTTGTTTTTAGTATATGTAGGCGTTTTACGCCATTTTGGAGAGCATCGATGGTTGAGCAATGCTCCCGTTGGTAAACTTTAATGAAGCACTATTTTTATGGTTATGTGCGGACTCTTGAGACTTCTTGTCTTATGAATGCCAATTTTTCTTTCGCATCTTTATTTTCTTGTATTAGAGCGGCTGAATTGGAGAATCCAATGGGTTGTAGCATTATAGGATGATGTAAGTTTGATCAACGCTAACTTGGTTGCATTGTTTCTAATCCGGTCCCTATATTTATTAACGTTGAAACGACTTGGAATTGGAGAATCCAGTCCAGTCCCCCCTCTCAGTTCCTCGAAACTCTGAACCAATAGGATCTTGCATTAAGAGTTTTCTTCCTAGATGCCCGAGGCATTGCACAGGTGGTTGTCCGCTCCCTCTCACCAAGTATTCAAACTGCTCATTTTCAAATCAACCAACTGACTGAAGTTAGACTAAGATGCTCATTTTCAAATCAACCCACTGACTGAAGTTAGATCAAGACCTCCTTTGTTCCTCGCATGTCGGACCCAGTCCCTGAGTTTGAGTGATATCTTCCCGAGTCTCTACCCATTTGATCACCCATTAAAACTATCGTGACATAAACACTGATGGGCGTCGGGCTCTGCTCCTGCTGCAATCAAGGAGTGACTTCTGTCGTCAACAGATTCATAGCCCCAACTCAGGGGTGGCATGTTGCAAAGAGAACTAGTGCAATAATGCCTATGGTTGGGTGGAACGTTCGACGTCTATAGACAATTGTGTAACTATTCATAAAGATAAGTGTTCTAGTTTATTATTTTCTTTATGTTGAGTTTATGCTGTGTAATTTACTGTGTTAAATGTTTTTATGTTTAATGAATAGTTTTGCATATGTAATATTGAATGTTTAATGTGAATTACATGAACCTCCTTGTTATATTGCATGCATATCTTCATCATGTGAAAGGATATAATATGAAATGGTATTAGAGTTGTGTTAATTATGTTGAATCAGTGGAATTTGAGAAAAAATCCAAGTACCCCACCGTCCCAAGAGTCACATGGGTGGTAGGGTATGCTACAATGTGGCATCAAAGCCATGGTTACATCACTATGGATGTATGAGCCAATAGATAGACTTTGTAGAGGAAATTTTATGAAATTGTGAAAATGGCTTGCATGAAAATTTGGGGAAATGGCGAAATTGGGTAAAATCCCCAATTTCTAGAAACATTTTGGTTAATAAACAACATGGGGATACTGAATTGGCATGCATGAGAATCAAATTTTTCCAAGGAGGTTGATTATGAGGGTTTCATGGCGGTCCAATGTATAGAAATTTTTGAACTTATGAAAAAATTGTCGTACATATGATGACATGGACTGATGGGGTCCACAATGGCAGAGTCTGGGGATATGGTAGGGTCCATATGTGATGTAGGGGCCACACCAACAAAAGTGGTTACGAGCCCAAGTGGTAGTGGTTTTTCAATGTTGCCTTGGGTGCTGTAACCAATGGAAAACGGTTAAGGGGCCATGGGTAAAATTAACTTGGGTGCATGTTTCTAGCCTGTAACCAATCACAATCATAGATTTGATATATACGGGAAGAAATATGCATGCCATTGGGAGAATGTCAAATGGGACCCCCAACAGTCACATAAGCTAGTGCAGAGGTGTTAAGTGGAGCCAAGTGCACAAGTGGAGGGGTCCACAGGGTGATGTAGGTGGAAAATATGCTAGCATGGTGGTTTAATGGCCCAAGTGGTGGTGGTATTGGAATGAGCCTTGGGTTCCCATAATGATTAAGAGGATTTCAATTCTCCCTCCATAAAACCACCATGGTAAGTGGTTACAGGACCATGGGGGAGAATTAAAAACCAGGCACATTATCAACCCATAATCACTGTCAACTCTATATCTTGGATCGATGATTGAGGATGTGTGCATTGGTCGATGTATGATGGATATGGGACTCCCACCCATCACATTGACCAAAGACTATGTGCCAGGTGGAGGGTGTCAGGTTAGAACGAGACCTCCTATCCCATCAATGACTCAAATCATGTCAGGTGGGAAATGGGGTACAAGTGGGGCTTTGTAAGATAAAATAATAAAATAAGATGAAAAGAAAAAGGGAAAAGAAGAAAAGGAAGGGGGCTCAAAGTGTGACAAGTCATCCAGGTGGCTAGGGTGGTGACATCACCATATAGGGAGAAAATAGGTGGACACTAGTTCCATGTCAACAATATGATGACATAAATAAAGTGAATTTGGTCACTGATGTAAATTGAATTTGGTTGCTAATGAAAAATGAATTTGGTCGTTGATGAAAAGTGAGTTTGGTCGCTGATGTAAAGTGAATTTGGTAGCTACTGAAAATAGAATTTGGTCACTGATGTGAAGTGAAATTGGCTACCAATGTAAATTGAATTTGGTCACCAATGAAAGTGGATTTAGGGCATTGATTCCAAACTAAAAGCATATTGTTGAAGTTAAACTGGTTTTTTGCACTTCAGCCATAACTTTTAACTCGGGTCTTAGAATGAGGATTGAGTTCAGTCACTGGAAAAATGATTAAGAGGAGATTATGTCTAAAGGCTTAGAATTTGGATTAGTGCTTCAATGCTCTTTAGAAATTAAGATGAAGAAGGAAATGTAATCTTGCCTGATAAAATTTTATAATGTGCATAAATTTTCAGAAGTTGAAAAGTACTACATACCTGAAAGATGAAATATTTTTAATAGCATTAATTGTAAGCATATTTCTTGCAGAGTCAATGATGTTTCCAAAATAGATCAAGCTTATGACTGAAGGCTAGATATATGGAAGATGCACAGGGAACTTACAACCATGAAGAGGAATTGAAAGGCCTAAACATCAACTTAGGTAATGAAGAGACAGACTCCAATGAACATATAAGCATGGTGGAGCCAATAGAATTGGTAGAGACTATGAAGAGATTAAGGATGGAAGTGCAGAGTTATAGGGTTTATAATGAGAGAATAGTAAGAGCTCAGGAGGAATATAATCACATAAATACTCAACTACTATAGAGTCTAAATCAAATAAAAAGGAAAATCAATAATGGATCAAGTTTAAGAAATGAGGAGGAAGGAAAACCTCATGAAAGGAGGGATATCTATAGAATATTCAAGAACTTAATAAGTGCTATTAGAGCTCACATACCACATTATTCACCTACTTATTCTCCCAAAAAGTCGCCTACATATGAAGAGTCACAGAGCGGACCAGAGGGGTCTCTTGTCAGGGATAAGAGAAGAAGACATGAATTGGATAGTTTTCAAGGTGGGCTCAGGAAGCTTAAGCCACTAAATTTTGATGGAGAAAACAAAAAGGGAGAATATGTTGAAATATAGTTTCTTGGAATCAAAAAATATTTTCAATTGCATAACTACTCATCCAATTTGGAAGCTAGGATTGGCATATGCCATCTACGAGGAAGGGATTCTATGTGGTGGGACCAATCAAAGAAATTCAGGCACACTAATGAAAGGAGGATTCCCTGGATGTAGTTCAAGAAGTATTTCCAACAAAAGTACCTTTCAAAACACTACTATGACAAAAATGTGCAATATTTCTTTGAGCTCAAGTTGGGAATATGTCCATGGAAGAATATGAAAGTAAGATTTTGGATTTGTTGAAGTATGTGGGTTTCATCAAAGAGGAGAAGGTGATGATACATAGATTCTTAAGTGGACTACCATCATTTTACAAATACAAATTCAATTTTATGGACCTAAGACTCTAGAAGAGATGATCAACAAGGCCGAGTACTTGTATCAACATAGTAGTTGTTCAAAATCCATGGAGGGATAAGAAGAATGAAAAAATGGATCAAAGGAAGAAAGGATTCAAACCACCTTTCTTTAGGAACAATCCTAAAACATATCAGTAGGGTTATCTAGCTCAGAGTGATTCTAAGATGATATAGTCCTTAGGGTAAAGAGATAGAAAACCAATTAAAAGTTGGGGGTGTAGAAGAGATCATATGTATATAGATTACCCTCACAATGGAGAAAAAATGAGTACTATGCACAATATATAGGAGGCTAATATAGTAGAAGATGTGGGAATGAATATTTCAAGGATATATGTAGCCCTTGAAAGATTGATAGGAATATCATCAGTCCCACATGATTGAAGTAGAAGGTAATATTGTCAATCGACCCATTGCTATTTTAAATTATTCACGAGAAAACCATAGTTACATTGCCCCAAATTTAGTTGAAAGATTCCATTTGAAGAAAACTAAGCACAAGAGATCACGGTAGGTTCAACTAGCCACTAGAACCAAAAGGGAGATTAATGAGATTGTAAAAGGTTGTTCCACATACATGAATGGAGTGAACGTCATTGTATATCTCAACATCATACCATTGGGATCATGTGATGTCCTAATTGGGATTGATTGGTTGGACATGCATCACGATGTGATTGTTCGACACCACATGTATTCCAATAGAGGATGAACAAATTCAGTAACCACTCATAGAATCAGATCAAATATCAACACACTGATGTTTTCACATGGTAAAACCCTTACAGGGAAACATCCATGGCCCCAACCAATGTGGCCACTTGGAACAATTTATTAATGCAAAATACAAATTTATAGAGAGATTTTACAAGAGAGTTTCTTACAATTGATTGTCAACAAATGACCCACCATTCTCTTTAAATAGATATCATGGAACAATCAGGTGTTAAGCCATAAACCAATTTAGTCGTTAATATCAAGGAGAATATGAACCGTTTGATCACTCTATGTCGGGAACATATCGTGACCGTAAAATTTCCTAACTACAAATGCATACTAATGCATACTAAATAAACACACTTTTACCTAATGACACATTAGACCAAGCTGATCTTAACTAACTCCTAAGTGTTTAAATATCCTAACATACCCCCTTAAAAACAACTTGGGATAGGATTGAAGGGTTTACAAAAGTGACACAATAGGAGAAGGAAGGAGGCATTAGACCCTATCACCCCTTAATGACAAATTCTTGAACTCCTAACATAGATAGAAGTTTGGAAAACTTCACTTCTGTAAGAGACTTTGTGAAAATGTCTGCAACTTGATCTTTTGTAGGGAAAAAGAGCACTTCAATAACTTGATCATGAATGGGATTTTTTATGAAGTGCATGTGCATCTCAATGTGTTTGTTGCGCTGATGTTGAATTGGTTCTTTGGAAAGATTGATGGCACTCTGATTGTCACACCAGAGGGTTTTCAAATTTTGTTGCTAGAATCCAAACTTTGAAAGGATCTGTTGAAGCCAAAAGGCTTCTTGAATTCCATTGACTGTTGCTTGGTACTCTTCTTCTGTTGAAGAAAGACAAATTTCATGTTGTTTCTTACAGACTGAAGTTACAGGTCATGAACCAAGGTTGAAAATGTAACCTGCAGTAGACTTTCGATCATCACGTTCGTCGACCCAATATGAATCAATGAAAGCAACCAATAAAGGAGTCCCCCCTAAATTGTAATGTATCCCAAATTGAGCTGTACCCTGGACATACCGAAGGATCCTCATAGCTAATTTCAAATGGATTTCATGGGGTGTTTTCATATGCCGGAAAACAAGATTAATAAAAAAGGAAAGATCAAGACTAGTATGAGTTAATTATAAAAGGCTACCAACTAACTGACGGTACAAAAATGGCATCAAATTCAGGAGAAGTACATGTGGAAACAAGTTTGACTCCAGACTAGAAGGGAGAAGGGGATGGTTTACAATCTTCCATGTGAAAGCGACGAATAAGGTCACAAACATACTTAGTATGGGAAAGAAAAATTCATTCCTTGGTTTGCAAAACTTGGAGGCCAAGGAAATAGTGCAAAAATCCTAAGCATGCCATTTCAAATTTCTTCTTAAGGTTCATTTTTACACGGTTTAAAAGTTTTGGGTCACTACCAGTGAGGATAAGGTCATCAACATAAAGAACAAGGATTATGATATGGCTTACTACTTTATTGGTATAGACATTAGGATGATAATAGCATCTAGATAATCTATTGTCAAAAAGAAAGTTGTCCATTTTGGCATACCAAACTCGGGGATCTTGCTTAAGACCATAAAGAGATTTCTTAAGGTGAAAAACAAGGCTAGAGTCATTCTGGACATATCCAGGAGGTTGTTCCATGTAGATTTCTTTTTGCAAATCCCCATGCAAGAAGGTGGTTTTGACATCCATCTGTTGGACCTCTCATTTATGTGAGGTTGCAAGGGCTAGAGCAAGGTGGATGTAATTCATTTTTTCTACAGGGGAAAATGTTTCATTATAGTCAATTCCTTCAACTTGGGAGAATCCTTTGGAAACTAACCGAGCCTTGTGTCTTTCAACACTTCCATTTGATGCATACTTAGTTCTCTAGACCCATTTACATCTGACAAGTCTTCTTCCTTTTGGAAGAGGTACAAGATCCCAAGTATTGTTTGTCATTAAATAACGATACTCTTCATTCATTGCTATATCCCATTCTGGATTACCTGAAGCTTCCGCAAATGTCTCTTGATCATGATTCTCCGAAACTTGAGCCAAAAGACAAGAGGCTCGTTGGAACTATGAACATGTCCGACACTAATTTGAAGAATCACTGACAAGATCACCAACTGCTCCTCCTATTGAATGGACCCATCTAGGAAGTGGTGGTGTTGGTGTAGGTTCAGGTTCCATGGACTCATCTAGAGGAAGGTGAGCATGAGAAGGTGTATTTTATCCTCACTGTCATCATTTGAAGAAGAAGAAACTAGAATAGGAATATAAGAAGGAACAAACGATGAAGATGGATCACAGGCCGAGGAAGGCCCAAATGTCGAATTAGGATCATATGCCAAGATGTTTTCATCAAATTTAACATCTCTTCTAATAATAATTTCATTACAATGTGGTTGAAGAAGTCTATAACCTTTGACATATTCAGAACAACCAACAAATATACACCTCTCACTTTTAGGCTACAATGCTTTCCTTTTCTCGTCAGGAATGTGAGCCCATGTTATACTGCCAAATACATGGAAGTGATTACATCTGGCTTAAGTTTATTCCATGCTTCTTCTGGTGTTATATTTTTAAGAGGCTTTGTGGGAGTGTGATTTACTATGTATTTTTCATAGTTAATGGCTTCCACCTAATACTTTAGACTTAATCCCTTATATTGGATCATACAATTAGCCATTTCATTTAATGTGCGATTCTTTCTCTCAACAACACCATTTTGTTGTGGTGTATATGGAATAATGTGTTGTATTTGGATGCCCTGTGTAGTGTAGTAACTTGTAAAATTATTGTGCACATATTCACCTCCATTATTTGTTCTTAACCTTTGAATTTGATGTCCAGATTATTTTTCTACAAGGGTATTGTAGGACAAAAAATTGTCAAAAACTTCACTCTTAAGTTTTAGGAAGTAAACCCAAGTGCATCTAGAAATTCATCAATGAAAGTTAATAAATATTTGCACCCATAAAAATAAGGAGAGTAAAGAGAACCACACAAGTCACTTTGAACAAGCTGTAAAGGGGTTGAGGCATGCCAAGATGCATGTTTGTCAAAATTGTCTTGATGATGTTTGTAGAGAACAGAACTGACACAAACACGATCTCTGCAAGAAACAAGAGGAAGACCAGTCACCATATTTTGATTACATAATTGTTGCAATGAGCGATAGCTTAGATGACCAAACTGCGCATGCCAAAGTTTTCTCAAGTCATCGTTGCGAGAAACAAAAACTGATGGAAAATATGTTGACCCAAAGTTGTCAAACTTTTACAACCTAGTAATATCATCAACAATTCCAGTTGCAAGAACACGCTGATGATATTTTAGATGCTTGATTACAACTTGGTGAGGTGAAAACTCTATAGTTTTACCTTCACCCGAATGAGAGATTTGATATACTGATAGAAGGTTGTAGAAAAGACTTGAAACACATAATACATCATTGAAATGAACATTATCCACCTGAAATGTTCCAGACCCTACAACACTAAGAGATCTATCATCGCCAACAAATATTGTCTTGGTGTCACATTCATTTAGAGCAAAAAATATGGATCTGTCCTTAGCCATATGATAAGATGCTCCAGAATCAATAAGCCACTCATCTGAAGAAGAAGTATAAGTTTCATTGTAGGAGAAACAAGAATAAAAAAGTGCATGTCTATGAGAAGAAGAAGAACACCAAGCATAATCTATATTGATGTGGTGCTTCTTCATCGTTGCTTCTAAAGTTGTCATCTTCTTAAAACATTTGGACTTATCATGACCATATTCCCCACAAAAGTTGCAATGTTTGTCAATCTTGTTTAATTGTGTAGTATTTTTTTTAATTATTAAAATTTGGTAATATAAGAATTTAAAGTTTTTATCAATTTGAATTTAATTGGTTGTTTAAAAATTTATTTTTTTATAGAATTGGGCAAAATCATTAAGAACATTACTTATTATGCATAAAATTTAGAATATGATGGAACTTTGAGGATGTTTAAACTTTATATCAAATTTATTAAAAAAATATTTTTACTAAAAAGTTAAATTATTTCCAAATATATTAAAGTTATGGAAATAATTCAAAGTTATGAAAGTAATTGAGTTATTCTATGATAGGAGGAATAATGTTATGCGTAATATCTTTGCATAATATGGAAATATTCCACACATATATGATGATAATGAAGATGACGACGATAATGTCCATTGAAGAAAACTTTGGTTTATTGGACCTTAAGAAAGGTAAGGAATTAGTTGGATGATGATGATGATGGATAATGCCCATTGAAACCAATTTTGGTTTATCAGACCTTATGAAAGGTAAGGTGTTACTTGGTTCTCTTTAAAACTTTATTATATGCTCGAAAAGCTTTAAGAAAAGTGTTCCTAAATCACCATAGTTTTGATGAGTTAAAAGGTTAGGATGGTTGGTATTGTAACAAATATTTTGAAATTACGATCTAATGTGAGTGTACGCAGTACATTCTAAGAGAAAGTGTTTTTCATCTTCCACCATTTTAGTGTCACAAAGATGACAAATAATTTCAACGCATGACATTTTAGAAATTGTCCAACGTCCTGTTTCACTATGTAGCTCGTGAGAGTTTGTTCGTATTTTAGCAATGATTATTTTCTTATTCACGGTGGTAAAAATAGAGAGATAATTTTTATCTTATAGGTTAGGGTTGGTCAACTCCTCATAGTATCTTAATTTTATTTTATCCTCTAATTCTTTACCTCACCACAATTTCTCCTTAAATTTAGATGTAATACTATTTTTAATATTATTGTTATCTTGTAGAGTGGCATATCCTTTTATTCCCCAATGATTTAGCCAAGACTTGGCATCTTTACGCCATTTTTACTAAAAAGTTATATTATTTCCAAATTTATTAAAGTTATGGAAATAATTCAAAGTTATGCAAGTAATTGAGTTATTCTATGATAGGAGGAATAATGTTATGAGTAATATCTTTGCATAATATGAAAATATTCCACACATATATGATGATAATGAAAACGACGACGATAATGTCCACTGAAACAAAATTTGGTTTATTGGACCTTAAGAAAGGTAAGGAATTAGTTGGATGATGATGATGATGATGGATAACGCCCACTAAAACCAAATTTGGTTTATCAGACCTTATGAAAGGTAAGGTGTTACTTGGTTCTCTTTAAAACTTTATTCTATGCTCGAAAAGCTTTAAGAGAAGGGTTCCTAAATCGCCATAGTTTTGATGAGTTAAAAGGTTAGGATGGCTGGTATTGTAACAAATATTTTGAAATTACGATCTAATGTGGGTGTACGCAGTACATTATAAGAGAAAGTGCTTTTCATTTTCCACCATTTTAGTGTCACAAAGATGACAAATAATTTCAACGCATGACGTTTTAGAAATTGTTCAACGTCCTATTTCACTATGCAGCTCGTGAGAGTTTGTTCTTATTTTAGCAATGTTTATTTTCTTATTCACGGTGGTAAAAATAGAGAGATAATTTTTATCTTATAGGTTAGGGTTGGTCAACTCCTCATAGTATCTTAATTTTATTTTATCCTCTAATTCTTTACCGCACCACAATTTCTCCTTAAATTTAGATGTAATAATATTTTTAATATTATTGTTATCTTGTAGAGTGGCATATCCTTTTATTCCCCAATGATTTAGCCAAGACTTGCCATCTTTATGTCACCCCTGTTTGACCTGCATGTGGTTTTTACTAGAGTTTGAAGCAATCTTAGGAAGCATTTTGTCTTCCATGTTATTTATCTTGTTCTTATACATTAGGTGCCTAGTCATAGCTATGTTCTCAATGGGGGAAATACTCGCTTTTACAAGGGGGACAATATATGAAGTGTTTCCTTTAATTTCGAGATGATAAGTTATAAAACACTTTTGGATTTTATCTATCTTTCTCCATGATTCTCTAGAGATGTTGCAACCCCAAACTTGAAAACCATATAAGCTTACAAGAGTGACAAGCGTCTCAAAGAGGAGTTTCTTATTATCCCATAGTCAAAGGTTTGTTAATTTACAACTCCTTTCAAGTCCATAATAAGATTTCCACCCTACTTTTATCCTTTTCTCAATGAAATAATTCTAGTTAAGGTTCTGATGAAAATTGATTCCAAAATATTTGTATGAAGTCACTTCCTCCATGTTGTTATTGTCATACAAAAAATTAGCACAAGTGTTATCATACATATTTATTGTCTTTGGAGACGAGTTAACATGGCATGGGATAAAATCCCACATTAGAGTTTAATGTCAAACATCTCCGATCACAAAAAAATAAATGTTGATATTCTCACACAAAAACACTAAGTTTTTTTCACTCTCTCGCTCATTCAATGGGCCAATGTGAAGGTTATATAGACAGGTCAAGGAGATAAAGGTGGAGATTGTCATTGATTGGGTCATTCATCACAAATGAATTTTAAAGTGACTATCACTTGATATTTCAAATGTCAATTTAATAACGGTCTTCCTTGTTTTCAATGACAATAAATTACAATTAGGGTAGGAGAAACATAAGCATCAAAGGGATATAAACAATTTGAATTTGACCACTTAAAACACACGGTCTTTAATTATATACTTGGCATTGTAAAATAATGTATTGAAAAAGTAAATGTTAAGCGATGCTACTATGAATGCTTTCTGATTTGTGTAAAACATTAGAGAATGATTTTATGTTGGTAATTTTTATGGGAGACTTTCACTAGTTTCTAGTCTTTTATGATAATTGTAGAACCTTCCATGACACCCATCAGGCATATATTCTCCTTGAGAAAACTTGACAGCAAGTTGGTTAAGAGAAAACAAGGGGCGTCTGATCATTTGGTCGAACAAAGTATTATAAGCACTAGTAGGAGCACCTTAGGTGCACAATGGTGACGTGCAAGCCCAACGGGGAATGCACCTCACTTGCCTTGTGACAGAGGATGAGGACTAGGGGCTGTGGTTGGGAAAGGATATGGAGACTTGGGTTTGTGCCCAAGGAGTGGAATTTATTTCTCTTGGTAGCGTGGGCACATTGGAGAGGTTTGATGACCCCATTGACACACCCATGAAGAGTCATGTCAGTCGGTTGAAGAAAACACACAAGGAAAGGGCATACCAAATAGGTTAGGGTGTGTCGGTCCAAAAGGACGTGTTGATAGGTCCAAATTCACATGACAACATCAAGGGGTCCTCCCCAGTATAGAATCCCAATTATACTACAGATCATTTGGATTAGGAGTCCCATCTGTAATTTGGCTCGACTGCCATTATTGCTAACTTTTGATTTTATTACTGGTTAAGGTCTGGTGTACCAATGCGGGGATAGGTGTGATGAAGAGATGTAGATGAAGACCATCTATGTAAAGAAAACCAATCTATCACTAATCTATGTTAACCTATCCTATCTAGGAGCAAAGCTAAAGTAATCAGTGAGTTATAATGCAACCAAAACCTAAAACAACTTTAATACAGTTAGTTGCATAAAAAGAGAAAGATTGGAAGCAATATCATATATAAGTATATAATCAAATTAGTCTAGATTACAATGACATATACTATAACAACTCACAAAACTCAAGGCATGGAAATATTCGAAGAAATACCAGTAACTGCAAAAATGATAAAGATTGCATAATAATTAGTCTACAACAAACAAAACATTCTTACGGTCCATAGCAACAAAAAATATCTTCACTTGAAGTAGTTCAAAGCTTCGATCAGTTTCTACGCATAATTCCTTCTATAAAATACTAGGCCTGAGGGCTTCTCAATATTCGTTAACACTTTATAAGCTATTGAAATAGTTCTTGGGTCTATATAATGCTAGAAAATCCAAATAAAAGTCCTTGTTCAGAGAGTCTCTAGTCTCTTTTATACAAATAATAGTAACTCATATTTGTCTTTTCACCTTCTTCTTGAAGAGGCAGTTACAAAACTATTCACATTCCCTTCTCCCATGACAAGTGACACTAAAGGACGAAACTTGAGGTAGTTAGGAAAAACACGAAATGGAAAACAATGGTTTGTCCTTTTCCTATAAACGTTTTCTCTGGAGATAAGCCGTCCAAACTTCCAACTGGTTATACAATGACTCAATCCTCATGTAAGATAACTGCTACAACATTACTTCTATCATGACAATGCTATCATCCAAGGCACTCATATCTTTCTCCAATATTGTCATGTAAGCCTGTATCATAGTATGGAGCTTCGTTGGCTATAGTAAATGTTGATCAATAAGATCGGTTGAAAAAAAAGTTGATGTTTCAACTATTTGTCTCCTTCTACTTGTACTTTCTTGAACTGCATTCACTAATTATTCCATGAATAAATTCTTCCCAAGTTTGTCTAACCTTGGAAACCAACCATGCCTTATCAACTCTTGAGAAGCTTTGTGAGTTCTTGAATAGATCCCCATTTCTTTAGTCACGTATTTGTTTGCTCGTTGACCTACCTGTTGGAAATGGTCCAGCGCATACAAATCTGTCTTCCTTGTTGATTTCAAGGGTTTGTATAACTCTCGAGGCACATCAGGATTTTTTGTTATCCAAGTATCAATGTTTGTTATACCTTCCCGGATAATGTTGTATTGCGTCAATTGCATCTGTATTCGGTCATTTTTTTCAATAACTATTGCAACCACATTTTGGAAGAGATGCAGGTTGGCATACATATCGATGATGGCACCTTCCAACTCATTTCTCACTTTTTCCATGTTGTCTTTAAAATTGAGAAGAATTCTCTCATCTATATTAACTTGTTGGAGCTTCTCTTCTAGATCTTTGATCCTCATTTCATTTTCCTCGTTCTATTGGCACAACCTTTGTATATTATCCACATTTTCATTCATGAATGCAAATCTTACCCTAGTTGTTGACACAGGGTCTTCCCTAACATCTCCTTTGAAAGGAACCTGGGTTACTACTAATAAAGGAGCTCCCTCTACCACTAGAACATTTTTAACCCTTCCTTGTATGATCCGTCTAGTTTTTCTATTGTATGTGAAACCGCGGATGTCCAATATTTCAGTCGACCGAAAAGGTTCCCAAGGCCCGAGACCCAAACCGATACTTGTTTTTTTGTTCCTATACCTATGATGGATTTTCCAGCGACATCCAAGTCTATTGGGTGTGTGTTACCCTCTCTATCATATGAACCCTTCTTCTGCCTTTCTTCTTCAACAACTTTATCTACTGCTTCCTTTTCTGCTAATTTTGTTGCTACTCTTGCTGCTTCACCTAACTCTTTTCTTTTTTGGAAACAACTTTTTCTTTGGCCTCCACTTTTTCTTTTGCTTCATTTTTTGCCCTAGCCTTTACTTTGTCAGCTTCTAGCTTTTGTTTCTTTTTAGTATCATTTATCTTCTTCAACACTTTCTCTTTATCCCTCCTCCTTTTATCGGTTAGTGCTTCTTAATATTCTTCTGTAGAACCTGAATGAGTCAAGAAGGAGATGGGGGAAGATATCTCAGCTTCATCTCTCTCTGCATATTTTATGGCCGCCTCTCTTGTAGCTTCTTCGTTCGCGATCCTACCTTATGGTTGACCCCGCCTATTGAAAATAACCTCATCATAGGTTCTATCATTTTGATGTACTCCTTCTTCCTAGGACTTGGTGGTGTATTCATTAGGGAGTATCATGCTATGAATATGGTCTTTGACGATGTTCTTGGGGTCATGTCTCCTGAATCTTTCCTCTCCAAAATGGTAGGAGAGAATGATGTCTACTTCTGTCTAGTCTTGTTTGGTGTTTTCAAAGAAGTAGTTCCCAATGTAAAGAGGTAATGGAGGCCATATGGATTTCTTCGATCTATATAACATTCCTCCGACCCCTTGTATGATGGTCTGATATGCTACTTCCTGGAGTATGAGATTATCTGGGATGAACCTAGGAAGTAGATGAGGTGGTTTCATTGCACCATATATCTTAATATATGTACCATGTTCCATTAAATACTAATCCCCATTCTTCCTTATAATTGCTATGGCCTTGTTGGTCATACAAGGTGGGGAGGTGCAAAAAATGAACTCATACAGTGGGGCAAGGAAGTGTTCAAAGATACTTTGATAATATGTTCGGTATTTTTTGTCCCAAAGAAATTTACAGTAAATATGGATAGCGACATCAAAGGGTAACCAACTCCATCCCATGTTTGGGTATTTGTGAGCGATGCACACTATGTGTAAAATATATGAATTCATATGGAAGTTGGGGAAGCTACCCGATTTTGCTTGTGTAATAGCTAAAATCACATTTTTAAGATTCTCAGACAATATATCTTCCCAGTTGAATGAGGCCCCTACATATGCACATAAATAAATTAAGGGCATATATGACAAAGAAATGTGTTTTGCGTCTGGTTCCCCATACAACCTGCACAACATGAATACCATATATTGGTAGGGTCTTATTAGATTGGTTGTATAATATTGACTCTTGGGCCGATATTTGAACTTCTTGTCTTCTTTATACTAGGTGGGGAACAAATCCTTTTGTGTGAGCTCCAACTCACTAAGGAGATGATCATCTAGCTTTTTGTTTCTGGCCTCAAGGTGATAACACTTTGTCAAATCATTAAGCCTGAATGAAGCTATTGAATCCTTCCTTGCATTAAATATATACCTACTATCTACATTTGCGTTCTTCAAAATCCAAGAGATAGCATCTGCATAAGGGAATATTTTTGGATGTGTCACCACCCTGAAAATTCCTGATTTTATGATGTTCTTAAATGCCTGGAGTTCACCTGGGTCCTTTGCTTCTGTAGAGAAGTTTGATTTCTTGAGCATGTAATAGACTTCCCCCCATTTCAAAGTCTCTCCTTCTTTGTCCATAATTCATGATGTATCATCGTATACGGTCCTAACACTTTCTGTATATTCTATATGTTGGGAGCCGCCAGGTGGTTTAGCCCCTGCTTGCTTCATTATTGTTTTATTTCATGGTGACATGTCTACATCTGCATACACGATAAATTTGGAGCATGCTATTTATTTAAAAAGAATTAATGAAAAATATTCAAGACATGTTGTTCTTGTATATGTCAAATAATAATCAATTGCCTACTGAGACTATGAGTGTGAAAGACTTGGGCATTAACTTGATAAAACAAAACAATTTTAAATGAAAATTAGAGGGAAAAAGAGTAACTCCTCTGAGCGGTTCGGAGGAATTAATAGTAACTCATCCAAGAAGTTCGAAGGAGTTAATAGTAACTCCTTCGAGAAGTTCAGAGGATTTAATAGTAACTCCTTCAATTAGTTCAGAGGAGTTAATATTAACTCCTTCGAGTAACATTCGAAAGAGTCTCAGCCAGTCTTGGGGTGCTTGAAGGTCTTACAGAAAACTCCTCCGATCATATCGAAGGATTTTCTTCCAATTTTTTGAAGGTGTTCAGAGGGGAAAATACTAACTCCTCCGAGCATATCAGAGAAGTTAGTAGTAACTTCTCCGATATGCTCAGAGAGATTCTAAACAAGTTTACGAACTTATTTTTTTCTACGAACACAAGCATGGTGAGGAATACTTTGGCCATCCTAGAGAAACAGGAAGGGTGTTTAGGGTCTACTTAGGTAAAGACTCCATGCCCTAGACAAAAATGGAAGGGGGGGGTTTGCAATAGTTAAAACAGAGGCAAGGGTTTCAGAAATGATTGATTGTAGATCATTCATTTGCTCAATCCCTAGCCATGAACGGGTCAGGTTGGTGACAAGTGCATAGATCTTGGAATCGGTGAAGTAGCGAAGTGAAGAGTCCAGGAAGAAAGAGAAATGGTCTAGGGCTAAAGGCACGTAGGAGAAATAAGGGGAACAATATCTTAACCCTATTTTTAAGAAAATGAGAGAGAGGGAGGAAAAAATTACTAGTTAATCGTTGCCACGTGTAGGGGAACATAATGGGAATTTTTCTGAAACAGTGTTTTAGCCCAACTCTCTTTCTCTTCGATGTCTAGCAATAATGTTTTTAACCTCATTTCGCTTTATATATCCCCAGGTTAATAAATAGCATTTAATGCGATAGGTTAGGTCGGAGGATTTTAAAACAAATTCATCAAGTTTGTTCAAAGGAGATAAAACTAACTCCTATGAGCAGATCAAAGGAGTTAGAAGTAACTCCTCTAATATGCTCGGAGGAACTCTTCTTAACTCTTGCGATAATATTTTCTTTATCAGAGTGATTGGAAATAACTCTTCCGAGCATCTTGGAAGAGTTGAAACTAACTCCTTCAAGTTGCTCGGAAGAGTTGAAATTAAATCCTTTGAGCTTTTCGGAGGAGTTGAAAGTAACTCCTCCGAGCTGCTCGAAGGAGTTTGAAGTAACTCCTCTAAGCAGTTTAGAGGAGTTAAAATTAACTTTGTTGATTTTTTTTTTAAACTTCAACTTTGAATAATTTCTCATTTTTTCAAGTGAATCACGAGTTACCAGGAGAAGCCTTTGATTGACAAAGGTGACAGCCAAGAGGGCATCAAGTTCTCCATCTGTGGGAGAAAGGAAAGAAAAAGAACCGAGTTTCTGTGGAGGTCGAAGCTACAGGAAAGCTCAGGATGGATAGCACCTCTGTGTGCATGTGAAGACTTTGCAGAGGTGCATAAGTCAAAGAATCCCTTGGGGATTCAAGGATAATATTAGGAGGAACAACGTCATTGAGAGCGCAGACGAGGACTCAAATTCGTGGAGCTCGCAGAGGAGAAACAAGCAAAGGTCGAGACCTTTGAGGACTTGGAATTCTTCCAAGGCCGGGAAGAAAGAGTGCAAGCTCAGGAGGGAGCACAGTAGCCGTCAGATCGACGGTAGAAGGAGATCTGGACCATTGGTTTTCACGTCCAGGGAGAAGCAGGAGGAGCGCAAGCATAGGAAGAAATGATCTGCACTGTCAGATCTAGAGCGAAGAACCCGTTAGCCGTTGGAATGGGTGAAGATGCTCAGAGTTTAGTCTCTAGAGTGTGCACACAGGAAGAACGGAACTGGACCGTTGGATCTTGATCCAGAGACCCGACAGCCATCGGATCTATCAAGAGTTGCACGGGGTTTAAAGCCTTCGTGAACAACAGAGGCAAAGTCCTGATGAGAGGCATGGCCATCGGGATATCGGCATTCGTGAAATCAGGAGTCACGATGACATGAGATTGGGAATTTTCATGGTGAAAATCCTGGAATCGATCGGAGCCGTCCATCAGTTGAGACATGTGGCGGAGATCGAGCGACCCATCGATATATTGGCTACCGGGGTTTTGAGTTGACAGAGGATTTCTGTCATCAGGGCATCGAAAATCCAAAAATAGCGAGGTTGGATCAGGGTCGTCCATCTGTTGGGAACACGTGTTGGAGATCCAGACCATTGGGGGAAGTCCCGAAAGGAGAGAGTCCATCGGCACATCAGGATTCGACAGATCGCGAATCCTGAGGACAAGACTTCCGGAACAACATAAGTCGTGAAATCACGAGAGGCGATCAGGACCGTCCATCTTGAGGGGACGCATGGCAAGATATAAGATCTTAGGAAAGTCCCAAAAAGGGAAGACTCCATCGGAGTTTTGAGACTCGGCAAATCGGGAGTTCTGTGGACAAGAGATCGAGAATTTCCATGGGAAAATTTCCCTGAACTGATCTGAGCCCTCTATCAGTTGGGACACGTGGGCGAGATCGGGAGCCCATCGGCATATCGAAGATTTGGAAAGAAAGAGTTTGAGGCCCTTTTGAGTCGCGAAACAACGAAAGGATTTTAGTTGTGGATCTGAGGAAGGACGCGTGTCGCGTGATTATCCCAACCGGGAAATTGGCCATCGGGACTCTCATAAGGGAGAAGTTTGATTTGGCATTGGGCAAAGTCCAAGGTTTAATATAGACCGTTCATTCTTCTGGGACTCGTGTCAAGAATCCGCAGAAATTTGGGGATCGACATTTTGCGGATCCTGAAGACAGGAATCCCTTGCATTTCAGAATTGCGAAGTCTGAAACCCCGAAAGGAGACAAGGCTGCGATCTTGTGAATTAGTGGTCACGTGGGCCAGGAATTTAGCCAAGAGGGCTAATGCGTAAAGGGCCATATTGGTGAATTGGCTCATTGAAGATCGGGAGTTCGAGAGGACAGGAAATCTTGTCATCGGGGATCCCGAAACCCCGAAACCCGAAGTCTGAATCAGGGAAAAGTCATAGGTTCGTGCAGAGGCCGTAACAGGGAAAGAAGGACCTATGGATCGGGTTTTCAACTGAGATTCCAGAAGGGAGTCCAATGAGCCACTTCGGTTCACGAATATGAACTGAGCGAGCGATCTGGAGAGAGGGCGAGGTGAGGTTGTAGCCTCGCGCCTGCATCAAGTGGTTGTTGGATCTGACTCACGTAGATTTCGGAAAACTAGAAACCAGAAGAAAAGAAAAGGAAACTGTTTTTCGAAACCCCGAAACGCGAATTGTCGATTCGCGAGGAATTGACTGAAACCATCGAACCTGGAAATCTGTGGACCTTTGATCTGAGGCAACATGGGTTCGGGAGATCGGACCTCGGGAGACAGGAGGAGAGCTAATCCTCGAATTTCGCTAGAGGTCACACCGGTGGAAGTTAAAGGAAGAGCTAGGACACGCTAGATTCTTGTTTTAGATTTTAGGGATAGAGAGAGTCGAGGGTGACTCATATCGAAACACCTGATATGCGAAATCCTAAAACGCTTTTTGGATAGGCGCGTGATCATAGATAGTGGCCATGTAGGAGAATCTTGTAGGAATCCTGGAATAATTGAATGCTTCTGGGATCCGCAAGAAAAAGGGCCATAGGGAGAAAGAAGTTGCTGCAATTTGTGGCTGCAAGTATGTTATGGCTTGTTTGGCCAGCCCAAGGAAAGAATGCTTGCATGTCGCAGGTGTTGTTGGTAATTTTGCTACCTCATGAAGGAAGCAACAGAGAGCTGAAGAGATGGTTATAAGTCTGATAAAAGAAGCATGAAAGCTTCTACTGCTATTAGATATTCAGGTAGTATAATTTTTAATGGCAGTCATGCAGGTATGAGTTTTATCACTCTTTTTGCATAATTGTTGAAAGGAAATTATGGTAAGAATTTCCTCAGCCATAGCTATGTTATTAAATCACATGATTATATTATTTGAATGCATACCATCGGATGTGGTAAAGGCTGTAGGCCTATGTTAATTCAAAGCTTTTTAGCTTCTGAATGCACACATCGACATAGTAGAATGTCATGTTAATTTGGTTATGGGGTAGTAACCAAAGAATTAAAAGATAAGAACTTGTTACAAGAATGAATGCAAGAAAGCTAGTCATGTATGAGACCAAGACATGGTTGGATATGGCAAGGTACATATATGG
>SNQJ01S0043303.1:240911-260027 GCA_010110895.2 Picea sitchensis
ACAGTGTAAGTTGCACTGAGGACAGTGAAAAAATAAGGGGAGGGGGATTGTAGTGTCCCCAAGGCCGAGCCCCGTTGCAAATCATGATATATGAAATGAATTGTAAACATGTTCTATAGGCTGGTGAGCCAAGTTTTGTATAAACTGGTAGGCTTATGTGTTTTTTAGGCCAGGAAGCCTAAGTGTTTGAAGGCCAGGAGCCTGCTGTTGTACTTGTATGCATGCAGAACAATTAATAAAATATAAACACCGCTAGGTGTAGACCGACCACGATGAATGAGTGAAGGGGGACTGAGCGTCCACAGAGTGGGCAAGGAATTAGGGGCTGGAAGGTGGGAAAGGGGATAAATATTGAGCCTAGGGGCTAAGCCTAGGGGGCTTAAGCCTGAGGATAATATTTTATTATTATTCCAAAAGATTTGTGCATTTTATGTCTTTATCCTAAGTCCTTTTGGAAGGACACGTGAATTCCCAAATGGTGGGAGGAACGTGTGCTGGTGGAACGCATGGAGTTCCAGGGGTGACAAGTGTCCACCCTGACGCATGCAAATAAAACAGACGAGGTAAGCTGTGGGGGGGGGCTCTCATGGATTCGACCCGACTGTCCTGAGGGTGATCGGGGTGAGCCAGTCTGTAAGAGTTGCTGGTGTAATTTTGATAGGGAAAAAGAAAGCCTGTGTTGTTCTGAAGAATCCGGGTACACCCCTGTTTGGAGTCGCGGAGTCTGTGTCTGTCTTTGAGAAAACCCATGTGCGCATTCCTTGAACGGGAAGCCTGTGCTGAATTCGAGTGGAAGGATATTTGTTATTCAAGGAAGCTGAGCTAGCATGTGCGTGGAGTCCCTATTCCAAAATCAGGACCGTGAGATCATCCCGTGACTGCTGAACCGGTTTGGGGAAGCCTGTGTCTGTTTTCCCCATGGGTTGTTGTGACCACGCAGTACTGGACTGCGTGAGGCTTGTTGGCATATGAGTGACTCCCTCCAGGTGAGAGAGTGCGCAGAGGAAGGAGAGAGCTCCTGGAAGGAACCTTGTAGCTGCCATAGAGCCTGGAGACTTCCGGTCCGGTCTGTTCCTGCAACCCGAGGTAAGGGAGATTGGCAGCCGAAGGACTATCCAGGTGACAGAGAAGGTGCATTCTCCTGGGGTGGAACAGGCATGTGGGGAATGAGGGTCTGTGGGTAGTGAGCATGGGAGATTCCTGAGAGAGAATTCCTTCCTTGTGGTTGTGTGTGATGTTTTCCCTGTAACCTCAGCCTGAGCCTATATTCCTTGCCTTGGGGTGGAGCTTAGTCCCAGCTCGGGGGTGACCCACTATTGAGATGATGAGCAGTGTGGTCTAAGACTGGGAGGTTCATGGAAGGCCTGCATTTGGTTGGTGGATTTCACCACTGTCACAAGATAAGTATCTAACTATGTTCTTATCACATTTTGGCATGACTGTGCTGTATATATTATGTATCATGTTTTCCGCTGTGTATATGAATTAATATGAAAAGCTAATTGCTTGCTGATTATGGCAGTAATTCATATGAATACTCTGTGTTGAATGTGTTTAATTGTTAAATGCATGTGGAGTATATACTGGACTGTATGTGTTATGTAAATCCAACGTAAGTGTGTACAAATTGTTATATAGTGCGTTAAAAGCCTTGGTAAGCAAAAAGGTACACTACATTTTGGTATCAGAGCCAAGGTTTCGACACTGAGCCTAGATGGGCCAGTGGAGCGGTATTTGGACTGAGAATGCGAGGGGAAATTGGATCTAGAAGTCCAATTTCGAACCCTGGTTTGCTCCAAAGTGTCAAGGAGTTGCTAGACGAGTTTTTAAGCTCAGGAGGTATAGCGACGTTATGAGACCGCAACCAGTGTGGCATAAGTCCACAGGGAGAGAGGACTCCACACCAGAAGTGTGTGGGAGCATAGGAGAGAGTCCGCGAGTAGAGAGCATAGGAGAGAAGGAGCTGAGACTCTGTTAAAGTCTGAGCTCAGGAACACCTTTGTAAAGAGGCATTTTATTAATACAAACAGAAGCAGTTTTACCTGCATGTATTTTTGTGTTGAATGAATGTCTTGGTGTGTTCTATTTTATGCTGTGAATTTATGTTGTAGATGTAGTTGTGCATTTGCAGGAGTTGATTTGGTTTCAGGCTTGAGAGGTCTTTGAGGCTTTATACCAGGAGGGTGTGACAGAACACTGCAGGTTCTGATAGCCATGCATAAAAGTTGCATATCTGAACTCTGGGGATTCAGACAAAGACGTGCCAGGTGGGCACACAACTGAAATCAACAACTCAAAGGGAGAAGACCTTGAGGTTGATGAACACCTCAAGAGGGAAGGTTGCGTATGAAAAACACAGTTGCAGACAGAATCTCTAAGGAGTTCTGTGAAGCTCTGCCAAGTGGGCATTGAGCATATGCACAATGGTGCATTGGGAAGAACTCTGCTGTGAGTTCTTAAGAAGTCAGAATCACTGAGAATTATTGACACTCTGCCAAGTGGGCATTGAGCATATGCACAGTGGTGCTGAGGAAGAACTCTGCTGTGAGTTCAAGAAGAACCAGAATCACTAGGGGATTCTGAGAGCTCTGCCAAGTGGGCATTGAGCAGGTGCAAGGAGTGCACAGAGGATAGAACTGCTGAATGTTCTGTGAAAAGATACTCTGCTAGGTGGGCATTGAGACATTGTGCAGATAGGCATAGTAAGAGAAGAGAACTCTTTGAGTTATGGAACTTAGAGGAAGAATCCACTGAAGGATCTTCACAAGGTTGCTGAACACCCTGAAGGCTCAGCAGGAGGTTGCTTGAGCAGGAGGACAGCCAAGAGGGCATCAAGTTCTCCATCTGTGGGAGAAAGGAAAGAAAAAGAACCGAGTTTCTGTGGAGGTCGAAGCTACAAGAAAGATCAAGATGGATAGCACCTATGTGTGCATGTGAAGACTCTGAAGAGGCACATAAGTCAAAGAATCCCTTGGGGATTCAAGGATAATCTCAAGAGGAACAACGCCATTGAGAGTGCAGGCGAGGACTCAAATTCATGGAGCTCGCAGAGGAGAAACAAGCAAAGGTCGAGACCTTTGAGGACTTGGAATTCTTCCAAGGCCGGGAAGAAAGAGTGCAAGCTCAGGAGGGAGCACAACAACCGTCAGATCGACGATAGAAGGAGATCTGGACCGTTGGTTTTCACGTCCAGGGAGCAACAGGAGGAGCGCAAGCACAGGAAGAAATGATCTGCACCGTCAGATCTAGAGCGAAGAACCCGTTAGCCGTTGGAACGGGTGAAGATGCTCGGAGTTTAGTCTCTGGAGTGTGCGCACAGGAAGAACGGAACTGGATCGTTGGATCTTGATCCAGAGACCCGACAACCATCGGATCTGTCGAGAGTTGCATAGGGTTTAAAGTCTTCGTGAACAACAGAGGCAAAGTCCTGACGAGAGGCGTGGCTATCGGGATATCGACATTCGTGAAATTGGGAGTCACGATGACATGAGATCGGGAATTTTCATGGTGAAAATCCCGGAATCGATCGGAGCCATCCATCAGTTGAGACACGTGGCGGAGATCGAGCGACCCATCAGTATATCGGCTACCGGGGTTTTGAGTTGACAGAGGATTTCTGTCATCAGGGCATCGAAAATCCTGAAATAACGAGGTTGGATCAGGGTCGTCCATCTGTTGGGAACACGTGGCAGAGATCCATACCATCCGGGGAAGTCCTGAAAGGAGAGAGTCCATCGGCACATCGGGATTCGGAAGATCGCGAATCCTGAGGACAAGACTTCCGGAAGAAATTGCAAACCTGAAATAGATTGAAAGCTAAATTAAGTATATTTTAGGGAATTTTGTGATGATGCAGACAAGTGGCTTTCAGGGTAAAAATATCAAATATGTCAGTTTTGGTTTATAACGTTCCCTAGAAAGTAGGTCGGTTTTAGTACGTTACTTTCTTTGTAATTGATATCTATTTTTGGAATCTTGGGGAAGATGATCCGTTTTGAATCCCATATGTAATTTATCTATATATACTGTTTAAAAGAAAAATGAATTGTTGGACTTACCAGAGAGGGGCCTGCCCTCATAGAAGGAGAACTTTGTAATTTCTTATGAACTTTAATATACGCAGATAAGGTTTTCTTAGATATCCAAGATTCATCACGGTGTTGATGTTCAGTGTGTTTTCTTGTATTTCGTATTCATAGATGTGTTTTTCTGCTATAGATAATCTTTAAACAAGAGAAAGAATTCACCCTGCTGGTGCTCTTTCTCATATTGGTTATACTTGTCATATGTTTATTGGTTCCTGGTTCAGAATTCACTCGTGATTGGTGATCTATTTTTAGTAACCAACCTTCATGTTTTCTTCTTCTAATGATATACCAAGAGATTCACCCTCTGTTAAATGCCTCTTGTTGATAGTAGTATTTCCTCTTTTTCCTCTACCATCTCATATTACTTATTTGGCTGAAACATCATGCCTTTTTTTCCTCTGTTCCTTTTGGAAATACATAGCTTATAACTCTTCATACATTTTCAGGAACAAACCCCATTGCCCAATGGTCCTGCTCTTATGTTTTGTCCCACCATTTTTAATTTTTATACTATGGAAAAATCTGACCTCTGTGTGCGCATTACCAAATCTTTTGAGTATTTTAAGTAGCTATATGATCGAGAGAGCCCTCTCTTGTTGGAAGGGTCAGAATCCGACCTAAAGTTGGTTGAAACAATTACTATGTCGTCTGTCTTTCAGCCAGACAAATTTACAGAGTGCTAACAAAAACAACAGAGACGTTGGTAAAGTTTTTCTTGGAGAAGACATATCAATTGTGAAGGCTGCAGAGTCAGAAGCAAGAGTGCAAGGATGCGTTGAGGTCACCTATCACAACATTTTCCAAGGACATCGCATAAGATATGCAACTCGAGTCACTTTACTGCCAGTAGATTTGTGAAGGGGTTGAAGCAGATTGGTTGTAAGACTCGCTTTTGCAAAACACTCTAAGTGTTGAGGCGGAACAATGCATGGAGGCACTCACTTGGCTAGACTTGGAGTCAGATGCAAAAGAAGTGGCGATAGGGGATCATCACCTCACAACCATTTTGAAAATTTGTAGGAAATCCATGGGGATATAATACTTTCAACTCAGTGTAGAATGACTTGAGGAGTTGGTATGCACACCAAAGGTAGTCAGGTTGGTGTTGAGCTACTTGTGAAGGAGAATAAGTTTGACTCTATGTACACCAATACCCTTGGTGGAAGCTATTGGGTACACTCCATTCATTGAGAAGAAAGAGAGTTGGAATGTTGCTAGGAAGTAAGAAACATGGTCTTGGGCACCTCATGGAGTGGTGTCGTCGCAAACTTCAAGATATGCATTATCGTGAAGAAGGTAGTGTGGTGTGGGCATTGTGGAAGAAGGTGTCATAATATATTTGTATGAGTGTGACTGAGTGAGAAGGAGCAGAGAGGAAACCTCAATTTAGCATGGTGAACACAACAATTGGTGTGTTGGGATGCGTAGAAGAATCTTGGCAACAATTTGGTGTGTTGGGTTAATGAGGTGACTTGGTAGTCAGAGGCAAGGTGCATGACTTTGCCTTAGTCTTTGAGGTTGGACATAGTGACATAGGTGTGGACATAAGTGACTATGTTTGGGAATGGGGAGTACATTATCATGAGTTGGGAGTGATGATTGGACTAGCTACCCAATCAGTCCAAGGCATGAGGGACGTGTATATGCGGAAGCATGGCTAATATGGTTGTAGTATGATTGCAACAATGAGTTAAGAGAAGTTCAATACTTAGGATAATTTTTAAAGTTGAAAACAACAGTCAACTGTAGTAGGTAAATATAACAGCAACTTAATCGGACAACAACAAGTTAAGAACATTGCGAAGAGATAGTGTAGTAGACTTGGGTGACTTTCATCCTTGGAGTTAGGTGAAGCAATCATATTAACTCTGGAAGTATATTGTGTATAGTTGGGTGTAGTTCACTTGGGTTCATTTGTGGAAACTTTTGGTTTCCACTTCATAGGAAATTTGGGGTTTCGATTTGGCACAAAACTTGGGGTTTCCATGAGACTTGGTCGTGATGGAGGAATGAGTTCAGGCAGAGTTGGATACAACATATTTTGAGGATGTTTTTGGGACAACATTGAATTTAGGTGGGGGAGGATTTAAATTCTTCTGTGACACCCATTGGGAATGGATGCTCCTTGGGTAGATTCAACGACGAGTTGGTCAAGATAACATAAGGGGCATGCGATCAGTTGAGTGAACAAAGTCTTATAGGTGTGAGAAATAACAACATGAGTGGACGATGGTGATGTGCATAACCAAGGGGGAATGCACCTCACTTTCCTTGCAATAGAGGATGAGGACTTGGGGTTGTGGTTGGGAAAGGACAGGGTGACTTCGGTGCTCACCCAAGGAGTGGACTCGCCTACACTTGGTCGCATGGGTGTGTTGGAGAGGTTGGATGACCCCATTAGAAAACCCATGAAGAGTCATGTTATCCAATTCAAGGAAACACACAAGGAAAAGGAGAACCAAATAGGTTGGGGTACATTGGTATGAAAGGATGTTATGGTTCATGAGCACAGAAGTTCGTTTGGGCATGTCAGTTTATGAAGGGGTGACTTAGTTTGTTTGGGAGAACTGGTCTGCGAAGGGGCGTGATACCCCAAAGGATGTGACTGTTCATGAAGGATAAGTTTGGATTCCATATAAAGAACACAAGGCACATGATCTAGAGGAAACACATCACATCATCACAACTCGAGTTGGAGAGTGAGGTCTGCGACCCAAGATGACATAAGACAAGGATGAAGGCGAAGCATGAAGGCTTGGATTAGTCTTTTGTTGGAGTGTCTTGGGAAAGGAGCACGATAGGTAGGGTAGTGTGTGCGAGAAGGATAATGCTATGACAGTCAGGCCTAGGTTGTGATAGGGAGACTTGGGTGTATGAGAAAGTATGCAAGTCAAGATACGACTTAGATGAATTCTTGCACATCTATGTATTGAGCTATAATATTCTCTTTGTAAGCATTGTAACAACATTTGTATATAAATAATTATAAGGTTTTTAGGCATGGTTTGTGCCTCTGAATCATACTTGTCTCTTATTGTGTATGAATGGTTTCATGTTCTTAGTTGCGTAATTGGATAAGTATAAGAACTTTTCAATAGTTTAAGTAAAGAATGCAAGTGTAGTTGGGATGATTGGATCAAGGAAAAGTATGATTGCTTCTTGAGTGAGGCATAGTTAAGACGAATTAATTTTGGTTTAGTCAAGTTGTTGAAACAAAATGTTGTAGTGCTATACGATCCCAGGTGTTGGGCGACTTGGGTGCACCAAGTCGAGTTGTATCCTTGAACATGTTGTAGGTGTGTGACAATAACTTATTCACCATCCTTGAAATATTCTAGTTTCTTTTTTATTTATTTTTAACATCTTGAAGATGATGATTATGATCCTCAGTACAAATTGGTGCATATTAATGACCTATAAGAGTTAGTGTAAAGCATGGAATGAAATAACAATAGATGGAGGTATTTTGATTTTAGCCATGTGTCACTAGGGTCTTGCCCTATATATTATGACTTATATTGTTGGTAGTGAATATTTTTGATCTTCCCATTTGATGTGTGTGGTTGGTGTAGGGAAATTTTAATGATGGACATGAATACCAATGGTTCATGTACTATGTTGGATGTGGATACTGCTAATTCGAAGTTGTATTTTTTATTCATTTATATTTCATCTAAGGAAAAGGGGTCCTTGCGGTTGGGGTAGATCCCTCTAATGGCTTGAAAATTTATTTTAAATACAATTGTCTCCCTATTGCATTTTAGAGCCCTGATACACAAATGACCACTTCATAGTTTGAATAAGTAACTTCATCTCCATCTATCTCCCTTAAGAAAAATATTTGGAAAAAGTGGTACTCTTAAAATCTCATAGGTTGCTCTATCATTTGATTGATTTTTGTTTGTGTCTCTCAGATCTTCACAAGTGGTTATCCCAATCTTGGAAGCCCTATCTTTCGTAATGAAGCTCTTATTCATCCTTGTGCCTATAGTTTTTTTGTACATTATAATTCTCTATAGAGGATAAATATATAATCCTCCATTATGGCCCTTAGTTAATGGGTTGCACATGCCTCTGCATGAAGTGATGGTGTTCGTTCTTCAATTCCTCCTCTAAATCATTAACCTCAACCCCTATGTGGGTCGAGTTTCCAAGTTTCCCTTGAAATTTTGGGGTACTAAATATTGCTTCCATTGGAAATGCTCAAATGAGGTAGCATGCAAGTTTTGGAAGACCAATTTAGATTACGAGTAGTACGTCTTTAGATGTATAGCATGCTTCAAGTATGGTCACTTGGTGGCTTCATTCCCATAGAAAAAAAGGACTTGGGAAAGTCTTACTATCCTTCAAGAAGAAATATTAGGAAGCAAAATTTTAGGCCTACTTGATGGAAGAGTGCAAAAGAGTACCAATACCTGATAAGAGTGGAAATGATCTAGATTATGTTAAGAATGAAACAAAGATAGCAATAAAAGGAGAAATAAATTATAGATATTACAAAGAGCACGATAATATAGTGAAACCTAAACTCTATTAATGAATGAAATAGATAAAACTCTAAAATATGTAAAAGTACAAATTAATTAGAATGGTGGTAGCTTATCTATAGGAAGATATGTGTCAACTATGTTTATTTGAAAAAGTCCTTGAACAATATTCTACAATTATATTTATAAACGTCAACAAAACCCTAAGAGGAAAAAACCCTAACATGAAGCACCGAGCTTGTCATGACCATAAATTTTAATTTTCTTGTTAATATTAGGTCTTTCTTATCTCGTTGGAAAGAAAATTAAAACTTTGAGTTGTCTCCCTAAGATTACATGTATGTGGCCCAGTGAAAATGCATGGGAAAACCCCAATAAACATGTCATGATTTTAGGACCCAAAATTTCCAAAATCAAGACCATTTCCAAGATAGCCATAGATGGCCATTTGGATCAGTCATCCTCCTTTTGGAATCGATGGTTTCCATTTTCGTAATTTCTTTCATCAATTGGGAAACTTTTGTTGAATCTAGTTCTTGGTCAACCACTTTCCTTGGTGACAAAGTTACCCTACTTTGACAACCTGATAGAGTTTCATGTTCTGTAGGTAGGTTCCCTTCATCTTGGTGTCCATGATCTACTTGAGTTTTTTCTGCTTAATGAAATCAAGGTTGAGTTTTATAGGAGCCGAGTGCTTTACCACATTACAAGTGTCCTATAGAGGTGGAAAAATTGGTCGAAGCAAATCCACATTAAATACCAGGTATAAGCTAAGGAGAGGTGGAATACTTAATTGAAAAATATTCTCACCCATAACCTTGGTGATGGTTTAAGGGGAATATTAGAGTGTTTTGAGCTTCCTATAGGGGTCTATGAGTCACCATTTCTTCTAGTGAAACCATACCTTATCACCGACTTGAAACTTGTGTGAACCCTGATGCTAATCATGTCACTTCTTGTACTTGGTATTGGATTTCTACAAAATACCATGAAATTGTTGTTTGATGTGTTGCATCCATATAGAGAGATACTTGCTTGAGGCCTTGGTGGTCACAATTATATTCTATTCACTATTCGACCAAACCATGAAGAAGACAATTTTTCTAGTTTGAGAGATTCTTTTCTTGCACTACTTCACTGTGATCAAAGAGATTGTGATAGTCTGGCCTACCTTTGGTATCCTGTAGAGCTAACCTCCCAAAGTAACAATAACACTATGAGTCCTAGACTAATAAACATTATGATGCTTCCACATATATGGTTCTCAAAAATAACATCAAAAACTTCAAGTGGGGAAAAATCTAATAGTACCTCATCTTTGAAGGGATTGGTGCCATAGTGCAAGTGACATTGTTGACTAACACAAATGTCTCATCCCTAGCTTAGTGAATCGATAATGTATGGATAAGGGTATGACGTTAGCTTCAAATTCCTGATGACCTATAGTAAGATCAAGTTCTTCTGGCTTTCGTTATCAACAATGAAATGTAGAGGATCCCCTTTCACCCACATTTATGAGTGGAAGAGGTTCTCACCTTCCTTGGGTTCCTCTAGCTAGACCTTTATCATAGTGTTGGTATAATTGGGTTCTACATCGATTATCTATATTTTCTTGTTTGACTCAAAATTAGAGTTAGATCCAGAATCAAATTCTATTGCTTTCAACTCATCCAACAATGATGTTTTTCAATGAAATTCATAAGTGTTGTGACAATGGACTTTGTGGATCTCACACTACTTTCCAGTGTCTATCTTCAACTTCATATAACTCTTCTTTACATCTGGCTTGGCCTATTTGTCCCGAGGTTGGTTATCCTTGTTATTTCCTTTTTTGTGCCAGTGAGGGTTACATTTACAATTTGTTTTTGTGTGGTTGATTTTAAAACCTAAACTCTCTCTTACCCTCTTGCTTAAATTTGTTCTTTACTTGACAACATATTGGTAAGTGACTCTTAGAGAAGAGATGCCTAGAAATGGTGATTTTTCTTCAATGTACCTATGTAGGCCACTACAATATTTTAGAAATACATGCCAATCAAAGTCTTTGATACCTATCGTTGAACACATGGTATGGAAGGTATTGGTGTACTCTAGAACTACCTCGTCTTTCTCCTAGAGAAAACTTTTCCATCTCTGCATGCAATGGTCATTGTAGTTTCCAATAGGGTATAATTTATCCTTAAGGGAATCACCAAAACATAACCAAGTTATGCCCTAAATGCTTTAGTTTCGTCTTCAACGTGTTGCACATAATAAGTGTCCCACCAATAATTGATAAGGGGAAGGGACTTAAGGAGCACGAAGGTGAGTTTTCACTATTGAATTTTTTTTAATAGAATAATAATTCTCTAGCAGACTTATCCATTTATCTCAAGCATCTACATCTATATTACCTTCAAAAAAATAAATATCGAAGTTAAGTTGTACCTTGAAGGGAATTGTTGTAGGGGATAGTCGGCCTCGCTGACTAAACCAGTTAGTCAACTGTAGTAGTCAGTTAGGAAGTCAGTCGAACATATAGTTAGAAGTCAACCAACCGATCAATTAAGGAATGTAACCGAATTGAAACTGTATATCACACACACATATATACACTATCATGTAATGGAAAGACAAAGGTTGTTCTGGACTCATATATAATAAAATCTATTGATGGTTCTCCTCCACTTGTGTATGTTCTTCTATATGTTTGTGTGCTCTCATGTATAATGTTGTAGTGTGTAATTCTCCATGTAAGGATTCACTGGAAACATTCTCGTGCTTTCCCCTAGAATGCAACATTAGTTTCATTGCTGGGACATGTTGTAATTTATCTACTTCATAGCTTTCATGTTGGCTGCACTGGTTGCTCATTTGTATCATGAGGGGCCTGCCACTCGTGCATAGTTACATTGACTAGTAGGGTTGTGAGTCTTGTTGGAACATGTAATTCCTTAGACCCTTCAATGATTATCTTTGGGGTTCCAAATTGATGACTTATAGTGGGAATGTTTGACTTAAAAGGTACATGATTGAAGAAGTGATAGGCTTGTCTATATGCTGATGGTGCTTCTGACTGCTCTGCAGGGGACCGTGCTATCCTTTTGAATGTTGTTTGATAAATGGTCGGGGATGAATGTAGCATATGCTTGGAGAAAATTCACCATTTGTCGACATAATGTTGAGTCTCTATCTCCATTGTCTTCATTTCTTTCAAAATTTCTATATTTTCTGTTAGAGGTACGTCGACTCCAGGTTGACATTTTTCTTCATTTCTTCAGTTTTTTCTTTTATTTTGTCGAGGTGATTTTTTGCTTGATATGTTACCATATGAGATTTGATTGCTTCTTGCAACCATTCTCTTTATTTCTGTGTCAGGTCTATCTCAACTTATTTTTCTTTCTCTAACTGACTGGATATAACCTATTTGGATTTTTCATCAAAGTTCAACCATTACATTTTTCAGCGTTTTGAGTTTGTTGTTTGTGAAAATAAAATAAAATATGTTGGCCAGTTGTTGAGCACTGTGCTTGGAGTGGCTTTTTGTGAGTTGGCTAATTCGACTTGTTCTTGGACTACCTTAAAATTCTCTAGCTTGGACTGCAAAATTATTGTTTTTTGTTGGGCTTACCCAGTTTGGCTATCTCTTATTTCCGTGTTATACATATGCTTGAGATTTTTCTTTTAAGTATTGGATTTCTACCTGGTTATTTCCCTCGGTGGATATGACTTCTTGGATCAGGATCCTCATTGCAATGAGATGGTTGACTCCTTCCATCAGATGGTCAATACCCAATTTTTCTTTTTCAAGGTTAATATAATTTTTTAGTATATGTTTCTCTTTGATCCTTCTTTCTTTGATTTGTGTCCTTTCACTAAGGGGATTTTTCCACCTATTTGTTGCTTCTTTAGATACTTATTTATATAAGTCCATTATTTTTTCATTTGACGTGATTGTTGGGTCGAATTATGTATGTGCTGGTGGTTCTGCTGACCCAACTAGTTTAAGTATTGTGAATGCGATTGACTTTGTAGTAGCGACCTTCTTCTTTTTTTTGGTTAGCTTTTACTGTCCCTGTTTATTTCCTTCACCTTTGTCTTTATCAGATCCTTCATCTGAGTCTTTGTTGCCTTGGTTTTATTTATCATGCTATCCAGAGTCTAGCTGTGTATTTCCATTTTTATTATTTTTATTTTCAGCCTTTCCTTGGTCGGGTTCCTTGGGATGCTTTGTGATGTCAATCTGACCTGAAATATTTTCTAGTGGTGATTTGTTTC
The DNA here is from genome assembly GCA_010110895.2 of Picea sitchensis. NCBI lineage: Eukaryota > Viridiplantae > Streptophyta > Pinopsida > Pinales > Pinaceae > Picea > Picea sitchensis. The sequence continues at coordinate 253,744 of SNQJ01S0043303.1, forward strand.
TTGCATCAATTCCTTCGTCAAGCTGGTAGGATCTTCCCAGTATTTTATTGTTTCTTGATGGGTTTTTGCTGGAAATATGAGATTATTTATTGGTTGTAACTCAGGGTGATTGTGCTCCAATCCTTGAGTGTTTGTACCATTTTCCCCTACATGTTCTGATGTGTTTGATAACAAATGATTTTTTTTTATCTGGTTCAACTATTGGATGGTGTGAGTCGAGAAGTGTTGAATTATTTGCTTTATTAGTTGTTCCATTCTGCATATGAATGTTGATTTATTCCCACTCTGAATGCTCCTCGCTTCCCTTGTTTCTCTTATCTAAAATTGTTTCCTCGGATGATATTTGTTGAGGGTTTCTTCTATTTTTCTTTCTTTTCTTCCCTACTTTCTTCATTGCTTCTTTTTCTTCGATGATTGGTGTCATCCTGGGTAGAGGATATTCTCTTGTTAGGTCGACCCATCCTGTGTGTGACTTCTTTGTAACTGATTTCTTACTGAGGTCGGGACCACTGAGCTTCAATTGACGTGTCTCGATTGGGGTCAACTGTCCTGTGCTATATTATTACTGCTCGTCCATACTTTGTTTCTTTTGCATTCTTGTCTCAATTTGCTTCTCTAGACATGTTTTGGTTTTATTTGAATTTTTCGTTCTTTTCTTTCAAGTTGGATATAGCTTCTTGGAACCGAGGGCCGATACTTGACTTTAATATGTTGGTATTAACTTCTTGATCCTTTTCTCGTTGTCAAGAATTATTAGCTAACTTGTTTGTGAAGTCGATAATTTTTTGTACTATTTGTAGATTACTGAAGTCAAGGGTTGCATCTAATTGAAATGTTTCCTACCACAACATATTTACATCATCGGGGATTGTATTAACATTAATAGGTTGCTTACCTTTAATAGTTTTTTCTTTCTTCTTTATTTTGGTCGGGGTCTACTTCACTTTAGGACTGAATTTTCCATCTAGGTTCTAAACAAATGACTTTGTATAAAGCGTTTCTTCGCTTTCTTCTTCTTGTTAGTCATTCATCAAAGGTGTTATGATGGATGATTCAGGATTTAGTACATTTGGAGGGATTGTTGTTTGGAACCCTAGTTGTCTGTCCATCTCTTGAAAGATTTGGTACTTCATCGATTGACAGGCTAACTCCTCAGGCAATGGTCCTCCATTAATTCCAAACCATAGTTTGGTGTAGTCAATCCCTAGTTGAATGTGTGTGTTGGGCGGTAGGGCTCATCGAACCTATTGTTCGACTCTCCATTTAAGGGAGACATTCTTGATATGGTTTACCCAACACTTGAATATTATCTTGGATGGTGGTTCCTTTGATTTTATGGCTACTCCAAGTACGAAAGTAGTGTAGTTATTCATAGTCGAAATATACTTTAGTGTGAACGTGGGTTCCCCAACAAGGTCGAATTGAATCATGGAGGTCCATATTAGAAGTGTTGGGAATTTTATGGCCTACCCATACTCTTGACAGTTGACATAGGTGCTTTTGATTAATGCAGCTATATGTTTGGCCTAATCAAACCATGCTCCAGATTGGAGTATTTGGCCAATGGGTCTAACATTGTGAGCTTCACATCTGAAGCCCGACCAACAATGGTAAAGCATAGGGAAACTATAATGCATGTCCACTTGGCACGTGGGTCAGTTACCTGTTAATTAGCAACCCTTTCAAAATTTTTGCCAATGTTTCGCCTGTGAGGGCATGCAACCAGTCATTGGTATTTAGGGTTTTAGGCGCATGTGTTCTCCCATGTGGTATTCCCGTGATCTTGTGGATTAGACCTCCCATGATTACAACTAAGTATTTGAGACAAAGGTATCAACTATGATAACAACTTATGAGGAAATTTGTATCTTCCTCTTTCCATCCACCTAATTCTGCAATTTGGGGTGCTCCTAGAAAATGGTGAATTCTTTCTTGCTCGAGGAAATCATTTTCCCCCTTCCATTGGTCACTCTCCACTCCCCATGCCATGAAAATTTTCCATTTTCAAGACCATTATATTTCTTTGATTCACGATCCATGAATGTTTTGCATTCACACTTGTAGTTTTGTTGCACCTTCTTTGCCGAAGTTTTTCTTTATTCTTGGTTCGACTGGTGAATTTGTTACTTGTCCCCTCATTTTAGGCATATCTGTAATTTATTTCTTATCCGATGTGAATTTATAAAGTTCTGGAGTCGGGAATGCTGCTTCAACTACAAGGCTCTGCCTTCTTGAATGCTCTAGTGTAAATAATAATGAGGCAAAGTCATATGCTTTGTCCATATTTATAGATGGGAATTGGGGACAAAAATTTAATTCTTCCATTGGTGAAATCAAATTTTATGCCTTGGTTGTAACATCAAAATCATGTGAAAAGATGTTTGCATCATCGATGATATGGTGGTAGATCTTATTCTATGGTTCATTAATTGCATCTTCATGGTGGCCAGCTGTTTCAGTGGGATCAATTTTTTTTCCTCTCAGGAAATGCTCTCATCTTGGTCGATTATGAGTTGTTTCCTGTGGTTGAGTCGGTTCTTCCCATCATTCAGAGTTCTTCAATTTTGATATCCTATTGTGTTGGTTTCTTTTTCCTTGTCAATTCGGCTAATGCTGGTCTTTTAAAAACATGCTTTTGTTCCTTGGGATGCTCTTGGTTACTTGATTTAATGTTTCCATGTTTATTTGATTGATATTTGTCCCACTTACTTTTTCGTCAAAATTTGCATTTGCAATCTTCCTGCTCGAGCAGATGATGCTTATTTTTTCATTGGACAACCTAGTACACTTGTTTATATAATGATGCAGGTCTTGACGAGGTATTGGATTTGGTCTTTCTTTCAACATTTTTCTCTATTTTATGGCCGAAAGCTTTGTTCTCTTCTCATTTTTGCATAAATGAATGCTTTGATGGTTTGTAGATATTGTATGTCTTGAACTCGGTGAACAATTTTTTTGTACCTAACTATAGTAACCGACTTATTAGTTACTTTATGTAGTTTTTTCTTAATCCTTCTTAGCTTCTCTTTTTATTTGTTTTTCCCCTTTCCTTCCTTTTCTTAGGGCCCAAATTTAAAAATCTTTTGATTTCTTTCGCTGCTGCTTGCATAAGTGCCTCCTCTGATATGATTTCAAAGTCTTTAGAAAAGTTACTTTTAATTATGTTCCAGTCAAATGTTTTTCCAAACGCGTCTTCGATCTTATACCATTTATGTGGTATGTTGAATAATGTATTCAAAAACATGTGTGGCCATACCCATTCATCCTGGTATCCTGATTTTTTCCATTCCTTCTCGTATTGTTGAACCGAGGTTTGAAAGTCCGAATGTCCATGTTTGTCGATAATTGTTTCCCTCCAAATATTTCAACAAAATATAAAGTGGAATTGTTCCATGTCAGTAGTTTAGGTGCATGCATTTCCCACCATTGAGTGGCTTAACCTATGAAAGAATCGACTAGACTTTGAATTCTCCCATGTTCTCTGACCGACTTGGACACTTCTTCGACATGCTCTGACGAAGACTTCCTTTCACTAAACTACATGGGTTGCCTTACGTTTGTATGAGTAGGAATGAGAGCGGTTTTTTATTTAGCTTTCTTTTTGCCACAATAGGTACATATTGTACTAAGAAGCATGATTTGGATCTTGCTATTAGTATGGATTCTATTAACCAACATTCTTTTGCTTAGGCTTCATAATTCTCCATTTGTTAGTTGTACAATTTTGTATCTGAATTTTGTCCTATTAAGAAGGGAGATCCAAGTAGGATTTATCCTTCGCTGTCTGGATCGACATTGTCTCTTCGATCATTATTCACTTGATTTAGTTGTCGGACGTCCTAAGATTTATACCATGTCTCGACCTAAGGTTTTCCTTCATTTGGATCTAGTGGGATTATAATTTTTCTTCCGCTCCCTTTCAGTTTGATCCTCTCTTTCAAGGGAGATCGTAGCTTGCATGTTTCTTCCCCAAGGTCTGTTGACTAATGCAAGATAGGCAGGGAATGCCTTCAACCAAGTTAATTACTTTGAAATCAATTCTCATCGGTATTCACATTATAGATGTTTATACACTTTTAAGTGTATCGATTGATTCAATGAAACTTTTATCATAACCTTTGATTCAATGAACCGATTGATTTCATATCACATGTCTCGACTCCTCGATCTCCATATGATCGACTACGTCAATCTCTTGCAAGGCGTCACTGATTTCCATATGCATTGGCAAGTTATTCCTCCCAAGAGCCGTCAGGGCACTCTCTAGGGATGCTCTAGTGATCTGCCACACCTGGGGGTTCTTTTTATGCAATCAACGAGGGTTTGTGGCATCAACAATTCCTGTGATTTCTTTGTCATGACTTAGGGCATTGTTCTGCAACTTTTCTATCGAGAGGCTTAATCAATTTAACTGTTCTTGTGTCATCATATCATATTTTAAGTTCTTATGTGTGTGTATATATTATGAAATGTCTCTTTCTTAACTTCCTTCAATTGTTGCAAAAACTCAATGCTCATTATGAATGCTCTCTACAAACACTATGCTCAATCAGTTGTTGCAAAATTTCCACCAACAATGCTCAAACTTTTAATCAAGTGCTCAATGTTTATATGCTCATTCAAACCTCTGCTCTACTACTTGTTATGTTTATGTGGTTGCTTCCAATCTTTAGCAATGTATGGAGTCTATGTTTTTACATTACATGAAGGACAATCTTTAAATCAATTAAGAATCTACGCATGCGATTGAAAAATGACTTAATGAACTTTAGGGCACTTTTATTCTGGTACCAAACTTTTACAATAGTTTTCGACTAAGTATCGACTCATATAGGCAAGAAACTAATTTTTTCGGCTAAAAACCAACTTACATACAATGATGGAGAGGATCGTTTTCCTTTAAGACTCACATTTAACCCTCTCCCTTATTTACTCCATTTCTGAATTAGATTTTACATTAAATATTGACTCAATTAACTGATTTGCAACAAACAACATATATATTTTTTCATTTTTCATTTTTTGACTCGACTACTCTTGAACTCGACTAGAATTATATTATAGACTTGACTTGACACAGAGTGGATTATAGACTCAACTAGTACTATCCTTCATGTGATTCCTTTATAAAGATACTCCAAAAAACTTATAACCAAAGAGGGCAAAAAAACATATTATAACTATGCTATGAGTAATTGCACCAAGCTCCTCCTTGGGGCTCCATTCTTTAGCAATCAAGGCTTCTGACTTTCCTTTTTGAGTGACGACTTCATTACAATATCATCAATATTTGTCAAGGATTATTGTTGGGATTTGGTGACAATGAATTCCTCTAAAGATAGATCTGGATCCTATTATTCTGCGTTGCTTACAACCAAATAGACCAAGTTACAATATGGATAGGGATTGCATTTATTAATCAGTTTCTTGTGTGAATGTATAAATTCATGTAAGCTCGTAGAGGCAAAAACGACTAAGTGTGAGTGAGAAGATGTAATCTCCATGATATGAATAATAAGACAATCGATGCCTATGCTTGGTGGATGTAGCCCAACATTTGGGTGAACCATGTGAAATCCCTGTGTCTATTATTTGTGTGTGATGGTAAATTATTATTGTGAATTGTGTTTTCTGCGTTTTCAATTCTAACAAGTGGTATTAGAGCTGGTTAGAGTTGGTTGAAGGATAGTCAACTTCTTGGAGGATCCAAAAGTGAAATTTGTGTGAGGATGCTTAGATTTATACATCCTCACAGGTCCCTCCTCTCGTAGGGTGCGGAGACTTATTACTCAGCCTTCCGCATGTGAAACATTGTTGGAATTTCCGCACTCCACTATGTATTGTAGTGTGTAAATTGTTTAAGATTTTCGCACTTCAAATATATCGGGAGGTGTGGACTTCCCGCACACCAGTGTTGAGTGAGGTGCGATGACTCCCTTAAATAAATAAAAAACTCACGATCCTCTTAAAATTATTCGCATGTTTTTTATGGAGTAAAAGAAATTTAAGGCATGGTGCAAATTTAAGGTATGAAGGTTTATTTTTTATATATTATATTGCATGCATAAAATGGTGGAGGAATTTTAAAAGGTGGATGTTTTATTAAACCTTTTTTATAAAAGTTTTTATTAAACCTTTTTATATATTATTAAAAGGTTTTTTAATTAAACTTTTTACCAACCATTCCTCCACATATTTTTCAAAGGCCTTTGGGTTTTATAAGCCGTGGACATTAGGAGATTTTGTGCTAATGGCTAAGATGCAGAGTTCGAAGTTTGAAGTTG
>SNQJ01S0043303.1:289870-306027 GCA_010110895.2 Picea sitchensis
TCTTCCCATGTCACCTCTTCTACTAGTAGGTTCTTCCTCATGATGAGGTACTCACTAATTGCTCGATTTTACAGTTGCTAGATATTTTTTACAAGGATCTTTTATGGTTTTAGTATGATTTTACCTTCTTCATTAATCTTTGGTAAAATAGCCTGATCTGGGATCTTGTTGTCAATTGCCTTCTTTAAGAAAAAAACACAGAAGACTATATGTACAAGTGAATATGGAGGTAACTCTAATTTGTAAACCATACTTCCAATACAATAAAACACCTTATAGTGATCCAGGAGGATCTCAGTGGCCACCCACCTTGTCCAACTGGCTCAAAACAATTTTTTGACAACTTACTATTTTTAGCAGTTGTTCGGTTCCTTAACTTCTAGGGCCATTTTGAGGGCCTAAACGAAGTTTTTTTCATGATCAAGAACCTCAATGATGGTCGAAGACCCTAATTAATCCCCCTAAATGAAGCTCCTTGTCAATACCTTTCCAAGGAGCTATCTTTCTCCCTAAACGAAGATCGTATGCAAAAGTTACAACCCTAGGAAGTTGATGTACTAACTTACCCCAACAGGGCCCACATGACTTTTGGTGCTTCATCTCCTAGGGTTAGGTTTTTGGATGTATAAGGTTTTGGAATTCATGTTTATTGTAAAAATTCCTTTAGAGCCTCATTGTACTCATCTTATTGTGAATGAGTGTAGTCGTCACATCTCTTTTCAAAGATAAGTTGCCACCATTCTAGAAAGCTTGTTTTCAATCTGCATTTATAGTTTTACTGTATCTATGTTATTATTCACTTTGTTTCTATGTTAATATTATAAATCTGTGGTTTCATTTCGTTTCTCTCATAAATATGGATCAGTGGTATCAGAGCGGTCTGCTCCTTGTCATTTTTTTAATGCATGTCCCTGACGCAGTTAGGGTATAGAGAGTTGGGTCTCGAGCTTGTTTCTCTTGAGGACAACGAATATCGCATGCCCAAGAAACCATCCATGGAGGGTGAAAATAAAGACGACGAGACATGAGATCCTTTCAAAATGTTGATCGAGGAATCCCTTGAGCGACAGAGGAACGAGATGATGGACAACTTTGCACAAATCCTTCAACGACTGACGATAAGCGACACATCCACCTCAAGCGGAAGAATCACCCCCTTCAAGGTACAAATCAATTTTGATATTCCTATATTTGAAGGTAAATTAGATTCTAATGCCGTAGATAAATGGTTAAACCTTATAGAAGGGTATTTTTCTGTCCACAACTTTTTCGATAGAGAAAATATTACATTTGCACTCCTCAAGGCCGTCCCCCATGTCAAATATTGGTGGGAGACTTTATGTGAGAAAAATGAAATAGAGGGATCCACATTATCTGCAGTTGCACCAAAGTTATGACGACTTGTATACAAGATGGAGCACACTACGGTAGGAAAGAGAAAAAACAGTGCCAAAGTTCACTAATGTCTTCCATACCTTCCTTACCAAGCTAGGTATCAAATATTCTAAGTGACATTTGGTTCTCAAGTACCGCGACAGTTTGCATAGACACATCCAGACATAAATGGAGTTTTTGGACATCTCATCCTTAGGGGTCGCCTATCGATATGCCGTCAAAATCGAGTAGAAGTTGAAACAAAAAACACGACAGTTTGGGTCTGGGAGTCCCTCACAACAAAAGTAGGGAAAGGGCAACCCCAACTTAGAGAACAAAGGACAAAGAAAATATGTGAAACCTCAGGACAAGTGGTCCAAGCCATAAGCAAAGAAGGACAATGGGAAGATGAAGAAAGATACCGGGAAGTGGTGTGACTTCCATAAGATCCCTTGGCATAATATTGTTGATTTCTGCTTAAAGAAGTCATTGGTGGTTGAGGTAAAAGCCTCTGAATTAGACGTGGGTTTCAACTTTGAGTCAGAACCAAAAAAGGGGAGATAGATCATTGATGTGGAACCCAGTGCCACCGTTGCTACCACCAAGATCCAGTCTGGTGAACCTAATGAGCCAGAGGAAGGCGAGAGTCTATTTCATTCATAGATATGGGTAAAAGGCACTCCGCTGCACTTCATCGTTGATAGTGGTATCCAGAAGAACCTCATCTCAACAGAGGTTGTCAAGCATCTAGCCTCATCCAAAATGTCGCACCCACAACCCTACACCATTTGATGGATCGGTTAAGGAAGAGATCTTCGTGTCAACCAACAATGACACCTGTTGTATGACATCAAGACATTAAAAGATGAGGTATTGTGTGATGCTTCTCCCCTTGAAGTTTGTGATGTTCTTTTGGGCCAACCTTATTTATGGAAACTTCATGTTGTATATGAGTCTAGGCCTCACAGTGTTATTATTACTTTGAACAAGAAATTGTATAGGATACCTGAGGTAGTCCCACCTAGTGTTATTTCCTTGATCTTTGCCAAGCAATGCAGGAAGGTAATTTCTCAGACCGGGAAGTTTGTCTTATTCATGATTAGCTCTCAGAGTGAATGAAAGGTTGCAACCACATCCATGGCCTCCGTGGCCAACCTATCCATGTATAAAAAGAAAGTGGATAACGTCATGGAAGATTACAAAGACATATTATCATCACCTACTAGGGTACCTCTGCACTGTCAGGGCAAGCATCCCATCAATCTGATCCTCGACGAACCGCTACCGAATGGGCCAGTCTATCACCGCTCTCCACTAGAAAATGAATAGATCAAGTGTCAGATCCAAGAACTGCTACACAAGGGGCACATCCAACCTAGATCATCACCTTGTGGAAGCCCAATCATGTTGTTACAAAAGAAATATGTGACTTGGCGACTCTGCATTGATTATCGGGCCCTAAATAAAATCACAATCAGGAACCAGTACCCGATTCCCCGAATCAACGATCTCCTTGATCATGTCAAGGGGGCCTAATAATTCAATAATATTGATCTGAATTCTAGCTACCCTCAGGTCCCAATAACACTGACAAATGTATGGAAAATTGCCTTCAAGTCAAAATAAGGTATTTTTGAATGGCTAGTCATGCCCTTTGGTTTGAAAAATGCCCCAACAAATTTCATGAGGACAATGGATGATATCTTGCGGCCTTTCACTAATCATTTTGTGGTGGTGTATCTAGATGACATCCTCATCTACAAAAAGACTTGGGCAGAAAACTTGCAACATATTCAGTAGGTTTACACACTCTGCGACAACACAAGCTATATGCCAACTTGGAAAAATGCTCCTTCATCATGGAGAGGGTCCAGTACCTAGGCTACATTGTTGATGCGCATGGTGTGCATGTTGATCCAGCCAAGATCCAAGTCATCCGTGATTGTCCAACCACGTTCACTGAGCTTTGGAGCTTCTTAGGCCTTGCCAATTTCTATCGAAGGTTCATGTTGAGATTCTCCCATATTGCATGGGCCCTTAGCGAGATAACCATAGGTGGTAGTAAGGAAAACATTTTGTGGGGCCTATCCCAACAGAAAGCGTTCGATGATATGAAGCAACGCTTGTTCTCTGCCCTAGTGATTTCATTACTTGACCTGCAACAACCATTTGATATTGACACAGATGCTTTAGACTATGTTGTGGGTGCAGTCATCACTCAACATGGCCACCCCGTGGCCTATCATAGTGAGACACTATCCTATGTCATTCCTAAGTACCCTACTTATGACAAATAAATGTAATCCATTGTGATAGTCTACCACCAATGGAGGCATTACATTCTCGGGAAGAAGACAATCATCTACACTGATCATATGCCACTACAGTTCATGTAGACACAAGGAAAATTGCAGAATGCTCGCCATCAGAACTAGTCCACATATTTGCAACAGTTCCACCTCAACATCAAGAAAAAAATAGGAAGTACCAATCGAGTCACATATTTCCTTAGTTGACCTCCAGTCGTGACACTCACCATAGTGTTCAATTCTTGCAGCCATTAGACCTCTAAATGGCCCCACCTCTATGAGACAAATCCTAACTTTTCCAACACCTACTAGATGTTGGATGCAAACATAGTTGTCACCAATTTCCATCTTTAGGACGGGTTGTAGTGCCATTTGGGCCATCTATGTGTTCCATAAAGTGAGCAAGAAGAGATGATTTGGGAATCCCACTACAGCTGGGTGGCAGGACACTTCAGCGTGGAAAAGACAGTGGCAGTGTTGCAACGACATTTCTGTTGGTCAAAACTTCGACAAGATGTAAACAAAGTATATATGGTCCTACACTTCCTGCATTTTTTCCAAAATGACCATTAAGAAACAAGGCATGTACACTCCTCTTCCTACTCGTGTCAGGCCCTGGGAATCCAGCTCAATTGACTACATGTCGGGCCTTCCATCCACCAAGAGGGGAAATGACTGTGTTTTTTTGGTTGTTGATCGCTTTTCCAAGATGGCGATTATGGCCACCTGCAAGAAGAGAATCACAATGGAGTCCGCTGCAAAGCTCTTATTTGAACGAGTGTGGGTGCACTTTAGGATCCCATAAACCATTATCTTAGATCAAGGCAGTCGGTTCCTCAACACATTCTGGTCGAGCCTCTGGTCACTACTGGACACCAAGCTCACCAAGTCCATTGCCTTCAACCCCCAGACGGATGGTCAAACCGAGGTCGTTAATCATATGATCATGCACATCCTACACATGTACAACTCCAAGAACATCTGCACCTGGGATGAGACTCTTCCCAAGTGGGTACACTTTGGGATCCCATAAACCATTATCTCAAATCAGGACAGTCGATTCCTCTACAAAGCTCTTCTTTGAACGAGTGTGGGTACACTTTTGGATCCCATAAACCATTATCTCAGATAAGGAAAGTCGGTTCCTCAACACATTCTGGTTGAGCCTCTAGTTATTGTTGGACACCAAGCTCACCAAGTCCACTGCCTTCCATCCCCAGACGGATGGCCAAACCGAGGTCGTCAATCAGATGATCGTGCACATCCTACACATGTACAATTCCAAGAACCCTCGCACCTGGGATGGGAGTCTTCCCTATGTTCAACAAAACTACAACAAATCCATGCATAGCTCAACTGACCACAACCCCTTTCAGGTGGGGTTGGGATTTCATCCATTGGGTCCCATGGATGTTGCACTACCCCTTGCAGCCACCTAGGCAGACTCATTGCATGCTCCAAATAGAGCAGAAAAAGCCACCTTTTTCGTTGAGCGGATCCACCACATTCGCCAACAGGTTCAGGATATTTTGTAGAAGTATAATTCCAAGTACAAGTAGTGCCATGATCAACACTAGTTGCTGCATCAATTTGAGGTGGGAGACAAAGTTTGGTTGCACTTGTAGAAAAAAATCCTTACAGGGCCTCATCGAAAGCTTCGTCCAGTCCATTATGGACCATACACCATCACCAAGGTTGTGGATGACAATTCTTTTGAGCTAAACCTTCCCCCATTCCTTGGATTGCACCCAATATTCAATGTGGACTTCCTTCGACCTTATTTTCCACCATTATTGGACGCCTCAGAGATAGCAGAACAATTGACACCAACATATCTCCACCTTGACTGCATGGAAAAAACATCCATTGATCAGATCATGGACACACAGGTCAAGGGCACTCTCCAACAGAGGATCCATCTTTATTGAGTTGTCAAAGCACAAAAACTTTTGTACTAAGGCAAGTGGCTCGCCCATGGACAATTTTAGCAAAAATTTTCTCATATGATGGGGGCACTCAATGCAATGGATACCATTGCTTCGTAAGGGGGGAGGATTTATCTAGGAGGATCTCGGTCCCCACCCACCTTGTCCAATTGGCCCAAAATAGGTTTTTGGCAACTTACTATTTTTAGCATTTTTTCGCTTCCTAAACTTACGGGTCTATTTTGAGGGCCTAACGATGTTTTTTTCGTGATCAGGCACCTCAATGAAAATTGAAGACTCTGATTGATTCCCCCTAAATGAATCTCCTCATCAATACATTTCCAACAAGCTATCATGCACCCTAAACGGAGTTCATATGCAAAATGTATGACCTCAAGAAGTTGATGTACTAACTTACCCCAATGGGGCACACATGATTTTTGGCGCTTCATCTCCTAAGGTTATATTTTTGGATGTCTAGGGTTTTGACATTCATGTTTATTGTAAAAATTCTTTGAGAGCCTCATTGTACTCATCTTCTTGCGAATGAGCATAGCCGTCACAAATCTTCTTAGAGATAAGCTGTCACCATTCTAGCAAGCTTGTTTTTAGTCTGCATTTAGAATTTTCATCATATTTCTATTTAATAGAAACTAGGTTTTATTGTATATTTTTTTATTGTTCACTGTGTTTCTGTGTTAATATTACAAATTTGTGGTTTCATTTCGTTCCGCTCATAAATCCGGATCATATAGGGACCATAGCAATTGGGTGTTAATTTATTTTCATTATTTTGTTGCTTGAGGGAAAAGTCTATTTTCATGGTTGTAGCATAAGAAATACCCAATCCCCCACTTCAAAATCCATTTTGTTGTGATGTTGATCTACTTGTTATTTCATCCTATTTTTTTCTATAGCCAAGTTGTCCTTTAATGGTTGGAGAATCTATTCTTGGGGCTCTATGTGGTCCTCCACTACTTGAACCTTTACTTTTACTCTCAAGGGTCATGTGATGGATGGAAGATCATAGCCACAAAGTTCCATAAATGGGGACAATTTTTATGAAGGATGGAAGGATGTGTTGTACCACTTACAAAGCAACAAAGATACTTTTCTAGACAATTATTCACAATCTTAGTTTCCCCATTGAATTGAGGATGGTAAGAAGAGCTTTGAACCAATTGATTATCCAAACAAGAAAATAATTCCAAACAAAAATTACCAGTGAAATTTGATCTTTATCACTTACAATAATCTTGGGGATTTCATGTAGCTTCTGAACTATTTCCATGAATGTTGCATCTACTCTACTTTCTTTAAAAGGATGAGAAAGAGAGTAAAAATGGGCATACTCTTAGAGTCAAATTTCAATGCGCCACTACCACAATGGCAATCTTTCCTTTAGACTTTGGTAGAACTATAATAAAATCCCTTGAAACCTCTTCCAAACTCTAACTAATTGGTATGGATAATGGTTGTAGAATACATGGGGTATTGATTGTCTCTCCCTTATTTTGTTGGCAAACCAAACATTAACCCACAAACTTTAGAACATCAATTTTAAGACCTTCCTTTAAAAAATGCTTCTTCATTGTGTGGTATGTCTTCAAGAAACCTAAATTTCCTCCTATAGTGTTTGACACACAATTTAGATAAACATGAGTGTGCAATTATTAAATGATGTGATACATTTATATATACATTGATGTGACCTTTGGATTCAACTTTCAAGGTCTCTTGGACTCCCTATGATTGTTACATGAACTTCACTATTCATATTCCATGAATTTTGTAACCTTTATGGATTACGTTTCCAACATCCCCCCCTTAATTTGAAGGGGTGTATGTGAGTCCAAGGTGAGAGTTGATATCTGAAAGTGGGCAGCTGAAATTTGAAAGTGTACAGTGGTTGATGGCTTAATGTGCTCTCTGAATCTGGTGGTTTTTGGATGACCACAAACCGAATGGCTAGCATAAGATTATGTATTCTACTAAATGATGATGGTGGTTTAAGGAAGACCACAAACCAATATGGTGGGTTAAGGATGACCACAAACTATGTAACCCTGCTCTAGGCTCAATGGTTCCCATAACATTTCCTAAGTTAGCTAGAATTGTCTTCTGCTAATTGGAAGTTCTCTCAAATGTTGGTTTAAAGATGACCATAAACTACGATATAGAAGAAGATGAAAGTCTTATGCTAAGTGGAGGTTTAATGAAAACCACAAACAATTGTCTAGCAACAGTTGAAAGTATTCTACTAAATGGTTCTTTAAGGAAAACCACAAACCAATCACTCTCACTTGTCACACTAGCTTGTTGGTGCTCGATTAATGGGACTTCAAAACTTGAAGCCTCATTTTAAATTGTTGATGTTGTTCCCCCTTGTAGGTACAAGGTGAGAAGATGAAAATCCTTTACCTGCAAGTCAATACTCTATTGAAAATTCTTTGGTGTGACTGAGATATCTTATTGGCTATTGATGACCATCGCCATTAAGCCATCCACCCACAATGGTTCTTTATTCTTGTAGATTTCTTGTTGTAAGAACATTTTCTTGAAGGATGTTTGTGATTTCTACAATGCTCACAAGGATGAAGATCGAAGCACTGATATTCAACATGGCCAACTCGTTGAAAGTTTTGGCATATCATAATCTTCTCTTGAATTGGAGCAAGTGAATGTGAACTTTCTTGAAGCACTCTAGCACTCTAAAATTTGATCGGTTTGGTGTAATCCGGATTATGAAAGGTTGCATCCTTTTCATATCCGATACCGGTTATCTTCTTGTTGTGCCTGATTTCTTCCCAGGGTCTAATGATTGGCTTGGAAAGAGGAAGTTGAATTGTACTTGAATCTAGAGTTGGCTCACTGAGTTGCTATTGCGTCGCTGTTGATCTAAATTGGCATCATCATCTTCACCATCTTCGAAAATATGGTTCTGAAAAAGGACTAGTTCATAATGTTGTAGAAGATCATGTTGCTCAGTTGCATCGTGAAGAAGACGAGTGTGAGTTTGCAGGTAGTGTTGCTTTGGCTTGGAAAACTTGCAAGCATGTTACAACAAATTATAGAGTTGTTTTGTCCATGATGACTGTATTGTCCAAACAAGAGAGGATTAGAATGTTCACTAACTCTAATAGTTCATCAACTCGAACCATAGCTCACACCTCATAGGGAGAGGATTAGAATGTTCACTAACTCTAATAGTTCATCAACTCGAGCCATAGTTCACACCTCATAGGGTTTCTTGCAACTCCACCCTGACTTTACACTTTATAATCAGACTAAAAAATGCAAGCAACAAATGGAGGGTGTCGAATTCTAAAAANAAAATACAAGTAAACTTACAATGTAACAACTTTTCTCACAGGCTTTGAAGACGTCTCATTGCGATTGAAAGGAGAACCCTACAAAGAAGAACTCCAATCAATGTTCAATAGTCCAAAGGAGCCCAAATCACAATATGAAGCAGTGGAGAGCTTTGCAAATTATTCTACTCATTCGCTTGAACCAAATTTGTTGTTCCACGGTTTCCACATGAGATGAGTACCAAGACAATATGTTCTCAAATAATAATCAATAGAAAATTATTGCTAACACATTTTGTCAAGTTAAAATTGCGTTCAATACAATGCCATGCAAAACAAGGCAATTAACCTTTTGTAAATAGATAAAAACACGAACAGAAATTAACTGGTGGTTTTTATCCATTTGAAACACAGATGCTCTCTTCTTTGCCAAACTCTCACATGATCACACTGCTCTTTGCCAAACTCACTTGAAGCAAGGAGCTTTAGATATTCTGCTACCTCACTTTTGTTAAAAATTAAACCCAGGAGCTTATGCCAAATCTGGCACTCATCGTCCACAAAAGAAAAAATTCTTGCAAAGAGTTATTTTCCGAATCAGTGGGCCTGGACACAATAACTCTTGGTCCCTGCAATTCTTAAGGATTAGAATTGATGCTACTTTGGCAAGAACTCGAACTCGATGACGATGATGTTCCAGCCCAGAATGCACGTTGACATAGTTCACCATAGGTGTCTCATCTGCAACTTCAGATATCAAAGGATTCAATGTCACCTCGTCTCCTTCACTGTACTTCAAGATCACAAATGATTCCAACATCGCAGACTAAGAAGCAGCAGTCCTGGAATACTTGAGTCTTGGATGGAACGATTACAATCTGGTTTTGGTCCCGTAGGGTTTAGTTCGACAATTATTGTCGAAGATGGAGCTGTGGTAGCTCTGGTGTAATTCCTTGAGGCTCTTTTAGTTGCGGATAGGGAAGACAGGAGACGGTGAGCCCGATACCACAACCTGCAGCACTCTGCCAAAGTCGGGCGACCTTTTCGATGAGGTTAAGAGAACTGGACGAATTATGGCTACGGGAAATATACAAAATCTGGAAGAAGAATACGACGACGGAATTTATGTAATCTCCGAACTTAGCACCGATCGTATGTATATCAGAATGGATGAACTGGGAATGCCCACGTAAAGTATGTGCATATTTGCTTAATTTGTTTCATTAAGTGTACATCTATTTATAATGGGCAGATTTAAAAAGGGTTTAGTGCTTAATAAGTTTTCTATGGACATGATTAAATATGGTTGGAATATTCTTAGTAGTCACACAAAATAAAAATAAATGGCTGTCCTTTCAATCAACAACTTTCTAGTTATTATAAGTGTTTACATTTTTACATTTACCTAATCATATTTAAAAGTTATTTTGATAGCTAACTGATTGCCAAATAAATGATTAACAAAAATTAAAATATTAACACCAGATAAACGAAATTGAACCATTTATTTGTTAATCAATAATAAAATTTAATATATTCTTTTAAGAATTCTTTTCATCTTATCAACCTTTCCACATTCACCAGCAACTATTTAAATGCTTTGCTAGTCTTATGTGCTAAGACTACTGCCAACTCCACAATCAATACCAATGGAGACGCCGAGAAGTTATGAGTTCCGTTCAAAATCTCTACATAACCCGCATCGTTCACAATGTGAAGCCGATTCTTGATCTTGCTGGGAGAAATGATGATTCTATTTGAGAAATGACAATTCTGAGCGAAGGTATACGGACCCATGGGCGCGATATTTTCAGTGACGCAGGAATCCTGCAAAACTCCAAGAAGTTGTGAAGCTCGTCATCGATCCGTTTCCTTGGCATGACTGAATGATTGACTTGATTCTCCCTCCAGGTAATTTCATGTCGAACAGAGAAGATGGTTGTTCTGAATGTGAGTGTATAGACTGTGAGGAAGGTCACTATAGAAGGTGAGCGTACCACCATGTAAAGTGTGAGTGTGAGGAAGTTTTGCAGCCGACGATCAACCAATCGACTGGCGTGATGCATGTTGGACAATACAAAAAAATAGGGTTTCTCCTAGAAACAATGGCACATGTAAATATGAATTGGGTTTCATGTACCAATGGTGGAGCGTAAACTAGCACAGCCTCAAACTCGGCGTTCGTGGCTGATGAACGCCGAAAGGTGGGTCGGCGAGAATATGAAACGCATCAAGCTCATGCAAATAGGTGGTTCTGCAAGAATATGAAACGCACGGAGAAGCACAGACGGCTGAGACGCACTAACAGTTGAGGAAGTTGAAGTAATGTCGGTTAATAATTCAAACTAGACAATTTCAAAAGTTAATCATTTAAACGTGGCAATCATATGGTGCTACAATGATTTCTTAATATGATTACGTAAATGTTAAAAAGTAAACAGGTTAACAGATGCATTCAAAAATGCAAGGAAGTTATGAAGAGTAAATCACATCCATTGATTTGGGAGGATGACTAAGAATATGCCATCATCTTCAATTGTTAGCCATCATATTATAATTTTAGATTAAAAGGTCATTAATTGTGCCCATTGCCAATAGGTGTACGCCTTTCGGCGTAATTAGTGGAACGCGTGGTGCCAAGGAATGATACATCCATCGACCTGGAAGATCCAAATATGGAATCTGAGCAACGGTTACACCAACAAAAGGCAGGCTAGCACACTGGTAAAGGGGCATTTTCTACATTGGCAGACTGAGAAAACAACGCACAGACTAAGGATGGCAGATTGGCAAGTGGAGGGGCTAGAGTAATAAGGCCCTAAGAACTATAGGATACCACTGTTCGACACACAATTTAAATAAACATGAGTGAGCATTTATTAAATGATATGATACATTGATGCGATCTTTGGATTCAACTTCATAGTTCTCTTAGACTCCCTATGATGGTTACATGAACTTGACTCTTCATATTCCATGAATTTTGTAACCCTAACAGATTATGTTTCCAACATATAGGATAAGTGTGCAATTCCAAAAGGACCCTCTCCCTTCTTGTGTCAGTGTTTGGGACTAAAATCTTTCTACCAACACCAAGAACACCATTAGAGGAGGAAGGGTTAGCTGAGGGATTGTTGAGTAGAGAAAGGAAAGACCTTCTAGTACACCTAAGGGACTAGTTAAAAGAAACATAATATAGTCATGGTGTTGTGCTTGGGATGAAAAAGGAAGGTTTCCAGATGACCAAACAAGTGTTGGGGAAGTGGCTAGGTGATATGTCGAGGTATTGGTTTAGACATACAACTTGTCATGGAAAATCACAAGAGTTAGGATTATGGTATTCTTGAATCAGTGTAAAGATGCATTAAGTGAATGTGCATAACTAGATTATGCAAATGTATAAGTTGTGATTATGCATCCATGAATATTGGCACTTAGGTTTGATTGCATTGTGTGAATGTTTTTTTATGTTGGTAATGTATATATACGAAATGACATTTCATTGTATTTAACATGTTGACAACAAAAAGAGATTGAGTTGTTGGCATGCCATAATTTTGATATCATATCAGGGGTTGTTGTGGATGTTGAAATGAAAGGATTATATGCATGAATACTCACAATCTATTTGGTTGAGTACAATTTTAGATTGTAGGTATAACTGTATTGGATATTTTCAGGACTCCACAAGAAGCTTGTTCATATATTGTGATCATTCACCTCCTGAGGGCATGAGGCACCACAACACCAAGAATACTTTATCCGGACTACGCCTCTTCACCTAGATCATGCCCATACTCAGTTCTAGGCTACGAGGGAGTCACACTCCAACTCTGTGCAACTCACTTGTATACTTATACAATCTTGTTAACAACTTAACACTTAGTCATTTTAAGCATGCATCCAAGACATGAGAAACCAAGAGAAAAGTTGTGAAACAAACAAGAGACATACACAAAAATAGTGTGGGTGACACAAATCGTGCCTAACACCCGGATAAGTCTTCTTATTGCAAAAAAATTATAACATGAACACTACCAGCTCGATTTACAACTTGGGAAAAGTCACACGACTCACCTCACCTCACCAAGAGACTCATACAAAAATTTGTCACACCAAGACTCTATGTCATAACCACCTTCGCAACCCAAGTCTCTATCAACTTTTGCAAGCAAAGTAAGGTGTGTGTCCCCTTGTTTCCATACGTCACCATCGTGCTCCTACTTGGACCCACATGTCTTCGTTCGCCCAACTGATTGCATGCCCATTTTGTTATCTTTCCCAACTCATCCCCAAGTCTACCCAAGGAGTGTGTGTGCTCGGTGGGTGTCACGAGAGACCTTACATCCTCCCCCACTCCAAGTTGTTGATTTCCTCAACAAAATCCATCGATCTCCATTGTGCCTCTGCCCTATATCCATATCTCGTCAGCACTCAACAACTGATGTCTCCTCAACTATTGTTGTCAAGTAAACTCCCCTTAGGAAGTTACATGAGTTTACGAAGTGTCACACCTCACTGATTTATTATTGCTTTCATACTTCGGTATGTCTTCTCATGCTTCTGTGCGTTGGATCCCCTTATGACTTTGGATGATTGGGTAGCTAGTCCAATTGTCACACCTCTATCTCAAGAACTCACATCTTCACATTCAAACACCCTTTTTTGTCCACAAAATTGTAACATCTGCAACTCATCCCAACAAACTTCACCAAGGCACCTCCTCAAGGCACCCCATATGCTTGACTACCTCCCACTGAGATAGTGAGCCAATGTGTTGCGCTCTAGTTTGAAGGTGAAAGGGGATGGCTGGTTGGGCCATCTCCCACATCTCCAATCTATCCCAATGATCACGGAGAGTCACCAAACTTCTATGTTATATACATAAGTAGCGGTACAATTGAACCAATTCTGCCTTTGCACTCCTCAATGAGTCGTTCTAACTCAGGGTCATATGACTATTCACCATATCCAAGTTCACTAGAGGAGGAAACATACTATTCCTTGGTTCTCCTCCACCAAGGTTGTTGCATGTCCCTCACGTCCTCTTGGTCCATGGATGGTCTCTACTCCTATTCAATGAAATTCTCTAGCATCCTCATCTTCGTGGCTTCCTCTAATCTTCACTACGATTCATCAAAATTTAAATAGAAATCAACCAAACCATCCACTATCTTAGCTAGATATCCAACTATGTCTTCAATATTGGTAGGCCTTTGGTCCATCGACACAAGTCTCATTTCATCTCTGCGTTACGTTTTCCAACCATCATCCCACATTTTCCAAGCTCACCCCAACAAGGTTGTCTACTCTGGTTGTTCGCAACAACCATCTGGAAGGAGGACATCCCTATACCCCCTTCCTTCCTCCTTATGGTAGGAATAAACCATGGAGTCTTCCCTGAGAAAATGGAAAACTATTCATGTGAGGAATAGGTGTTTCCTTTTATTTCCTCATGAACTCTTGTCCCAACACAAATTCGAAATCGTCCATAAGAAAAATGGTGAAACTCACCCTTTCACACCAGTCACCAAGTTTCAACAAGATATCCTTAGCTACGCTAATGACCCTCTCTACACCTACATTAACTATCTTGAAGGTTGTCTGCGTTGGTTCATACTGGAGCGCAAGCCTCTCCACCATATCCTTCCTCAAGAAGTTATGAGTCGCCCCATTGTCCACCTTGGATACCACTAATTTCCCATTGAGTTTGACCTGCACATAGAAAAGTTTTTTCGCATCTTTCTCTTGTCTCTCAGTGGATTCACTTTCCATGACAATGTTCAATACTTGCAAGACTCCAACATATGGGTTTTCTTCTTTCTATAAAGAATTCAACTTATGTTTCAAGGGACAACTCTTCACATATTGTTTCTTGGCACAAATCCAACATGAAATTAGATTCTTATCTCTCTTTGCATCTGTTTTCCTGGAATTATCCTCACTTCCCTTGGACGTCTTTGTTTTTCATTTGTCCTTATCCTTTACATTCCCTTGTTGTTGCTTCTCACCTTGGGTGTCTTCACTATTCCTAGGACCTTTCATGGGCTCACCCCTAAAGTGGAACAATTTTTCTATTGTGGTGATGGAAGCTACAAGAGTCTGCACATTCTGTCATCACAACTCACTCTGTGTCTATGGCTACAAACCATTCATGAAGTGGAAATGTTTTTCTTCTTTTGACATGTCTTTGATCTCCAATATGAGCCCTATGAACTCCTTGATGTAGGCTTGGATCTTACCAGTGTGCTTGAGAGCCAACAACTGATTTCTTGTGATCTATGCTTGGTTTCCTAGACCAAATTGTGCCTTCAAAGATGCCTTCTCTCTACCCAATTTTTTTATCTTCTCAATGATTATCCCAGTTGCTAATTCCCCCACTTGGTTCCTCCACCAAAGCATAGAAATCCCTATCAAGAACATCATTGCAATGTTCATCTTGGCTTCATCCGAACATCCTTTCAACTGCTCCAAGTACTGCTCAATGTCTCAATAGATTTTTCCAAGCAACTTAACGTTGTGAGTACGACTCTATGGATCAGTTTCTTTTATCTTTTTCCTCATCAGCATGACAACAAAGCTCTCTTCATTAGCCAAATCTTGGTTCAACAATGTGATGGTGTCATATTGGTCCTTCAACTTTTGTGTGACTAATGCAAGTGCAGCCTTCGTTGCCTTGAGTCTGTCATGAATTTTGTTTGTCAAGGTGTCGGTAATCAAGTTCATGGTTTACTGGCACTCCTAGGTGGCTTCATTAAACTCATGCTTCATCCTTCCTAATTCAATATCCATATGTTCAAACTTCTCACCATGTTGACATGTTGCATCTGTCATTTGCTCAACAATCTTCTCCAAGATAAAAAGTTGGTCCTTCATTTTGTTGGTCTTAGGATCCCTCTCGGTGTCACTGCCATCTACATGTGACCCAAGGATGGAAGGCACTCCAATTATCTTCAATCTACTTGCAAA
The DNA here is from genome assembly GCA_010110895.2 of Picea sitchensis. Taxonomy (NCBI): domain Eukaryota; kingdom Viridiplantae; phylum Streptophyta; class Pinopsida; order Pinales; family Pinaceae; genus Picea; species Picea sitchensis. Next base: position 305,759 of record SNQJ01S0043303.1, read on the forward strand.
GGGTTCATCCAAGGCACCCAAGAATTCATCTCAAGTCTTCTTCAAAATTATGTGATTAACTCTGCGATAAGTTTTGTGAAGAACTATGCAATTACCTTTGTGATCGGGTCTGTGATAAGTCCTGTGTTCGTCCACCTTTCCCAAGTGTCCAGTTCACCCTAATAACTTTGCACCTTGTCTCCTCAAGGGGTGCACACATGTCTATGGACAAGTCATGACTTTTTCTGCAACTCGACCCTTCACTTTCGTCACAAACCAAATCATGAAGT
>SNQJ01S0043304.1:6060-24915 GCA_010110895.2 Picea sitchensis
TTTCTTTTAGGATTCTTAGATTGGCTAACGGAGCCATTAAACCCGTCAGAACGAGTTACCCCAAACGGCTTGGGTTATTTAGACAACCCCGGACCGGACTCGCTCTTCCAGTTGACGGATGGTCAATTTCGCCCGTCAACAAAGAGTTAAAGAAAATAAATGTTAGTGTCATGTCTCTATCTAAAATCATGACAAGGAGATGACATTGTTTTTTGAGCCTACAAAGAAAAAGTATAGAATGCAATCATGAGACACATTCAACTAAGGATAAACCGCAATTTCAAAGGGTTGGATGGGTTCTCACAAAGTCAAAGAAGAGCATGGGAAAGAAAATGAAACTACTTTCTTCAAAAGAACAAAGGAATGCGAAACAAACCTCCAATCATATGCAACATCATGTTCCATACAATATAAGTATTGTAATTTGGGATTTTAATTTTCTACATGATATAAGTTATATTATTAGCCTCAATGTGATTGTAAAAATATTGTATGATTGTTGTTACAGTTGAGGGATCTACATCTCAAAATATGCCTCGTCATGTCCGACATTGTCAACTTCAATTATTTTCTGATAATATTGTCAAGGGTAACACAGGTACACATTTTTTAAATTATCTTCGACAAATGAGAATTGTAAAATTATTTATATAGTTTAATTATAGTTTGTCTAATTAAATATTTAGTTTTTGTGTCTTCTAACCAACATTGACTTTATTTTATTTTAATGGTTTATGTTGTAATCTCAACCAAATGATGTAGCGATCTAAGTAATTAGCACAAACATGCCAACAATCCCATTGATTACGGATTTGAACATATAAGTTTTGGTGAAAGGTAAATTTAATGTTAAAGTTGTTGGCATGTAATTGTAATGATAATTATTTTGATTTACTAATACAAACAATGCTATATGAATCACATATTATTTTAGCATGTAGATTAAATAGTAAAAGAGTTATGAAATCCTTCTCAATTATTTTGGTTGTGAAGGAAAGACAATATTCTTGATTTGATTTTTTAAAATATGTTGCATAATCTAAAGATTACTAATCATACATTGGTTTGTTTGTCATTTTCAGGAATACATAGGATTGGATACAATGTAAAGATGAAAACAATCAGATGAATTTTTGCAAAATTGTGTTTTTGTCTCATAACATAAACATGTCCATATAGGATGATTATTTTAATTTTGCAAAACATTATTTGGATTATGTGGATTGACACATACTATTTAACTGTATTTTTAATTATGATGGGCATTATCATTAATTTATGATCTTTTAATTCACATTTGCTAATGTTATTATTATTTTTTCTTCTTTGATTTATCGAAATAAAAATTTCAAAGTAACCCTTGAATTTCAATGACAAACATATATTTATGTGATGTAATTTGATGTAAATTAAGACTAGATAATTAGTTAATAAAATACAACTACTTAAAAATTAAACCCACATCCACATTACTAGTTGACGAAATGCATCTATTATTTAAATATAGAGAAATGATATCAATGATATTATATATTAAATCCAGAAACATCGAGAATACAATCCAAAGCATATAAAACAATGGAATGGAACCATCCCAAAATGAAAACCAAATTATAAAGATTATGTTAAAAAGGAAAGAACATAGTAAAAAAAAAATAAGAAAGGGTACCACATTTGGTTCCAAGAATTTTTATATTCTTTGCATGAACTCATACAATCATTCCATTACATCATGATAATCCCATAGCTATACATCATGATAATCCTATAGCTATATCTTAATGCTTTGATATTTACCCATTTTGTCATCTCTTTCTAACAAGGATAATGTGTATAGTAGAACAATCTCTAGTCTTTACATTCTCGTGTTCAATTTTGTGTCAGGGGCACTCTCGGAACAAACTTAGAAAATATGTTAAGACATCAGAAGCAACCCTAGGAGATATACATCCTATGCAAGCATCTACATAGAGATGGATGTGTCAGGGGCACTCCCGGAAGCCATAAGCCCTTTAATTCAGGGATGAGGAATGGATACAAAGCATTGATTACGAGCAGATCCCCTTTAGATGCAGAATATTCCATGAACATGGACACTTAATCAAAGAATGTATGTTCAATAAAAAACAATAAATAGAAAACACCAAAATGAAGCAGGATGAAGACGGGTTTGTAAGATTGAACCACAGGAACAGAGCAAACAAGAAACAAAGCAAAGCCCCAACAAAAAGAAACCTGGAAGCCAGGACTAAACTAGAAGGATGGGACAGGTCTATCCAAGGGGAAGAAGGAGGAAAGGAGAAGACAAAATCTAGAGTAACTAGGGAACAAGCAACTCATGAGAACATCAATATTCCAGGCAATAAGAGAGAACAGGGAGGTAGCACAAGTCCTATGGAAGGAGGAATCGAAGATGACAACACCCCAATGTAGGAGGCAGACGAAGATTCATAGATGACACCAAGTGAGGTAGGCATGAAATATCCTAACCTCAAAGACATTGTGGAAAGGGAAGGAATAGATCTTTCGAACATCTTGGAGCAATGGAAAAAGCAAGGAGTAGACAATGTGTCAGCGGAGCAACTAGATTGTATCCAATACCTTTTCCTTCTAAGGGAGGAATCAAAATCCAGAGGGGTCAAGTGTACGCATGATGATATAGGACACCTGTGAATCAAAGTAGGCGAGGGAAACCCAGAACATTCACCCAAGAAGACGAGGTGGAAGAAAGGCATGAAATCAAATAACATAGCCCTACAAGAACTAGGAGCCCTGTTGATAAATTCAGGTAAGATAAAAAATCTCTTTCCCAACTCCCCCTCACATGTTTAAATGAATATTATAACATGGAATATAAGAGTCCTAAACAACCCACGAAAGAAAAGAATCCTTAAAAATAGACTGAGGAAGGAACAACCTGACCTCTATTTCATTCAAGAGACAAAATGCAATGTAGACAGAATGGAAACAATCAGTAAAAAACAATGGAGCAAGTACAAGATGTTGGTTGTTGAAGGCCAACAGATGGAAGGCGGTATACTCACCTTATGGAACCCACAATCACTTAACCTACTAGCAGCCAAAGCCACGAGACACACACTCTCGATTAACATGCAAATTATAGGCAACACCGAGGGGATTCTATGCACCAATGTGTATGGTCCCCAGAGGTTGGAGGAAAAAAGGAGAATGCTCACAGACCTAGAAAATCTAAAGGCCAAATCCTGCAACCTCCACTAGATATTGATAGGGGACTTCAAAATAATCACGACACTTGCGGAGAAAAAGGGGGCACCATGACACTAGATGGAGATGCGGAGGAATTCTCATCTTTCATTGATATAGCAAAGATGGTAGACATCAGAACCAGCAATGGCCAGTTCACCTGGAATAAAAAACGTAGTAATCATTACCAAGTAGCTACAAGGCTAGATAGATTCCTGGTGTCAGAATCCATCATTCTACAGGGACTAACTATATATTGCAACATCCTTCCATGGGGGGGTTCAAACCATTGGCCAGTCCAATTGGAAGCAAACTTCCAAACCACTCCGAAGAACAAACCCTTTAGATTTGAGAAATTTTGGATTGAACATCCCACCTTCAAGGATGATCAAACTTTATAGGAGACTCAAGTACATCAAACATAAAGTCAAAGAGTGGAACAAGGAAATCTTTGGGAACATAAACCAAGAAAAAAAATATCAAGGATAGAATGAGGATACTCCAGGAACTCTGCATAGACGAGGGTTACACAGAGGATCGAAAAAGAGAAGAGATCCAAATGACCCAGGAATGGGAAGCAAGATACCACCAGGAAGAAAATCTATGGTGCCAAAAATCTAGAATCAGGTGGCTCAAGGAAGGGGAGTGGAATACCAAGTTTTTTCATAGAACCACCATTGCAAGAAGAACCCACAACAAAATCCTGAAAATTAGGGATCAAGATGGGATCGAAAGAGAATCCCACAAAGACATAGAAAATACATCGGTCAATCACTTCAAGGGGATAGCCCAGGAACCCAACCAATACATAACAGAGGCCATACAAAGGATAACTCAGCACATCCCCAGGTTCGTCACAGAGGAACAAAATATCAATCTAAACAAACCCATAACAGAGGAGGAAATCGACCAAGTGGTCTAGGAGATGCCCAATGGAAAGGCCCCAGGCCCAGATGGCTTCATAGTGGATATTTTCAAATCCTTCTATGAAGTGTTTAAACATGACGTTTATGGGGTCTTGGAAGACTCCAGATGTTCGACCTCCATATTGAAAGTGTTAAATGCCACAATGATCACTCTAATCCCAAAAGAAAATGAAGCAAGGACCCCAGATCGTTACAGACCGATAGCTTTATGCAATGTAGTTTACAAGATAATCTCCAAAGTTATAACCAATATACTGAAACTGCTCCTACCCACACTAATATCACAAGAGCAGGCGAGTTTCGTAGAAGGAAGACAAATACTGGACAACATCACCCATGCCCATGAGCTTATACACATGCTAAAAATACAAAGGAGAGGGGGGATGATAATCCAACTTGACCTGGCGAAGGCTTACGACAAGATTAGCTTGCACTATATGGCCAAAACGATGAAAGATTTTGGGTTTAAACAACACTTGATCAACTGGATTGTCAATCTAGTCTCAACAACAAGCTACTCGCTCCTAATTAATGGCACCCCAGCAAAACCCTTATGGCCTTCAAGAGGCATCAGACAAGGAGACCCGTTGTCCCCCTTCCTATTCATTCTGATGATGGACGGGCTCAGCATAAGCATAAAAAGCGCAAAAATAGCAGGGGAACTAAAAGGAATCAAACCTTTTGAAGACTGTCCAACCTCCACACACCAACAGTTCGTTGATGACACCCTACTCCATGGCGCAACCACAGTCAAGGAAGCAAAAACCTATAAAATAATCTTAGAAGACTTTGGGGAAGCCTCAGGGGCAGAGATCAACCACTCCAAATCCATGATCTATGTCTTCAGCACTAATCCTGCAATTCAAAGAAACCTAGCTAACATTTTGGGGTTTGAACATAAAACACTCCCAACGAAATATTTGGGAATTCCCCTGATGGACGGAGCGTGCAAAATGGCAACGTGGGAAGGAGTGATCAACAGATTGCAGGAGAGGGTACAAATTTTGACTTATAGAGCTCTCAACCTAGAAAGGAGGCTTATCCTCACCAAATTAGTTCTACAAGCAATTACGACGTATATGATGTCAATGTTCCCTATAACCAAAGGAATACTACAAAAGATAAGAGCCATTCAAATAGATTTCCTATGGCAAGGTGCTAAAAATAAAAAGAAATGGCCCCTGGTAGCCTGGGAGAAGGTTTGTAGACCAAAAGGTAAAGGTAGCCTGGGGTTACAAGACCCACAGGTAACCAATGAAGCCTACGGGGAAAAAATATGGTGCCAATGGGTCAATGACAAATCAGTACCATGGGTAAACCTTTGGAAGGCCAAGTACGCCTCAAACACCAACGATCAAGACCGAATTTGACTCATGGGCACAAGGGAGGGATCAACCATCTAGAATCTCGCTTGGTACAACAAGAACTAGATTCACAAACACAATTTCTGGGAAGTCAGAAATGGAAAAACTGTTAGATTCTGGGAGGATGTGTGGAAACAGGAACCCAAAATGGAAAATACGAACAGAGAGGAGCTCCAACAAAAAATGACAGTGCAAGGAAAAACAAGAATCCATCACTATTGGAAGCCAAGAAATGATAGCGACAGATGGAGGAACTGGTACAAAATCAATCCATAAAATAGAGACTGTAGTGCAACTCTAGCGAAAGAGGTGGAAGAGGAATTGGAGAAAAGGAAAATTGTAGTCTCAGAGGACGAGGACCAATTAAGGTGGGGCAGGTAAAATCATGGGGAATTCAACTTAAAAGAAGCACGGTATTACATCGCGGACCAGGATCAAGAGGACTCAACACAACAGTGGGGAAAGATCTGGAGCAGCCCCCAATGGCCAAAACTCAAAATGTTTGAATGGTTAATTCTCCACAACCGAATTCTAACCAGGGAAAACCTCAGGAAAAGGGGTTATATAGGCCCTTTTGTTTGCCACCTCTATCAAGATAAGGAGGAAACAAATAATCACCTCCTTGATGAGTGCAGTTACACAATAGAGCTATGGGATTGGGCGGCAGACATCTATCGCTAGTCCAATAGAATCTGGGGCAACATCAGCGCAACCATCAACAATTGGAATGAGAGTTACAACGAAAATGAAATGGTAAACCTCTACTGGAATCTAACATCGGGGATGATCATCCGAGCAATATGGATGGAGAGGAATCGATCCATCTTCACGAATGAAATCCTATCGGAAGGAAAGCTCAAGGATGCAATTATCACACAAATACGAGAAACAATGCAAAGTCGCAACTACAAGAAGGAAACAACGCAATTCACAGATTAGGACTCCCGCATCCTGGATTTTTTTCACCTAAAAGTCGGGCGCAACAACACAACGGTAGGGAGGGAACCACAACTCCAACTAGGAGACCGCAACTGGACCCCCCCTCTGTTAGGGTTCCTCAAATTAAATTTTGATGGGGAAGAAAAAGGAAACCTAGGAGTGGCAAGGATGGGAGGGGTGATCAAAGACAGTGGTGGTAACATCATCCGGCTATATGCAGGGAGTATGGGAAACTCAACCAATAATGCAATGGAATTTGGAGCTCTGGAGCCTGGCCTTGAAATCCTAAGGCGTGAAAGGATGAAAAACACTATCGTGGAAGGTGACTCCACCTTGGTCATCAACACAACGAAGAGACTCCAGAATGGCACTAGAGTGGGAAAGGTTCAGAGACACTGGCGCCTGGCACTCTCCCTACAAAAAATCCAGGAGCATATGAAAACTCTTAACATTGTGGAGTTGCGCTGGGTCCGCAGGTAATTGAATGGCCTAGCGGACAAACTAGCCAACGAGGGGGTTGGAAACGAAGGTTCAGAATTAGACACGATCTGGATCAGCCTCCCGAATGGAAAACTCAGAACAGACTGCATCCACCTAGCAACAAAAGACCGTGAAGGCAAGTTAAGCAATGAAGGTTACATCGAGAAGGGTAGTGCAAGGCCTAGTGGCAGGCATGCAAGACACAGGAAGGATATGATTGTTGAATAATCAATCACCAATGACCATGCAAAATCAGCATAAACAGTGGGCACGAGTATGACAGCAAGACCCTTGTGTCAGAAATAATTGCGAGGAAATCATGTAGGAATGTACAGATGGAAAACCGCATGCAACAAGTGATGTAAGGTAGGAAGGAGTGATATGATATAGAATCAATCCTCCATGCCAAAGTACAGGTACGAAGCGCAACACGGTAGCATCTCAAGCGAGCAGGGGCAGGGCCCCGCACAAGGATAAAGGGCGAGTCATCACGATCATACGAACCGCCACCCAAAAAACGAACGGGAGGGATCACAACTACAAACAAGCCATGATTGGAAGGACAAGATCGCAGCAAGAGAAGATCAATAAGAGGAAAGACAACATGAATAGTCGTAAACAGAAGGAGTGCAATTGCAGGGGCTATCATAGATACAAGGGAAGGGAAAGGAAGAATCCCTGTGAAGTGAGGTACAGGCTGAGTAACCAGCAAAGGAGTTGCGATAGACAAAGCGAGATGGTGAGAACGAAGTGAATACACAGGAAGAGGAATCCCCTTGGAAATGAAGTTATGAATAGTCCACAATGGGTGTCAAGAATGGAGCATGCGGAAAAATATACATAGGACACCTTCCAAAATTTGGTTGCGTCGAAAGGAAAAGCGGCCATCACCCACTGGGAAAAGGAAATCAAATAACAACGCAAAGGCAAAGCTTGGTATGCACGGGCAGAGAAAGTGGATTGGGTAACTGACCTGGGGGCCACCCAGCCCAGGGAAACCCTCTACCATAAAATAATGGAGATGGCGTGGATGACTAAGATGATGATCGACAAAGTGAGTTCGGAAATGGAAGAATCCAGACATGAGGATAACTAGGATCACTAGAAAATGTTGGACGAAATCCCGAGTCACCTTAGCAGTGTGGAAACTATTACCAAACTATTAGTTAAGGTCGAGAAGGATCATAAAACCAATATGGAGTGGTTGGTTGCCCAATTTCACCTCTATCTGTGCTATGTCCATCACATGGACATCACACCGGCTGATGGACACAGTGCGCCAACCCACATCAGGAAGACTCACACGATCTCCCAGAAGGAGGAAAACAAGAGTCGGGCGGATGACGAGAAGAAACACATCATTGTCTTGGATGAGTGAATGGTTAGTCAAATGGTAAGTTCGACCACTAGCGTCTTGGGCCTAGTGTGTTGTCTCTGCATCTATTTTTTTATGTCTATGTTGTTTTTCCTTCTCAAACTGGATAAGGTGGGAATGTCCTGGTTTCCCCTAGTGGAAGACCAGTCCCACCCGGTGTATATATCAATAAGCGCAACTCGGGAACCCCTGGTCTAGTTTCCTACTAGGCAAGCTAGGAGGACCCCCTTTTTTGTATCATAACCTATTTTGAAGTAATACATCTTCTTACACCCACTTACAAAAAAAAAAGATATTATATATTAAATTCAGAAACATCGAGAATACAGTCCAAAGCATATAAAACAATTGAATGTAACCATCCCAAAATGAAAACCAAATTATAAAGATTATGTTAAAAAGGAAAGAACATAGTAAAAAAAAATAGCAAAGGGTACCACATTTGGTTCCAAGAATTTTATATTCTTTGCATGAACTCGTATAATCATTCCATTACATCATGATAATCCCATAGCTATACATCATGATAATCCTATACCTATATCTTAATGCTTTGATATTTACCCATTTTTGTCATCTCTTTCTAACAAGGATAATGTGTATAGTAGAACAATCTCTAGTGTTTACATTCTCGTGTTCAATTTTGTGTATTGGTTTATTGCTTTGTATACAATGCTCATGTACCAAAGTAAAATGATCATTATATTACAATATTGTTTAGAAATGTTCACTTACACTTTTAAGTAAAATATTTCTAATTTTAACATTCTATCATATATATATAGTTGATTAAAACAACAAAAACATATTATATTGCAATTTAAGGAATTAGAAAATGCAATTTTAGCAATCGGAAGTTGTAATTTCGACAACTATAAATTTGCATTCACAACTTTTTAATGAAAAGTGAAATTTTAATAATAGATTGATTGTGATTTCAATGATTATAAATTACAATTTCAACGATTTGATTAGTACTTTAGCAATCGAATATTGTAATTTCAACAATCAAGGACCACAATTTGAAAATTATGGAAATTGCACATTTTTATGATAAATTGCAATTTTAGCATACAAAAATTGAAATTTCAACAATTGATTGATTACAATTTTAATAATTGCATATTGTAATTTAAGAAACTTTCTATTCAAATTGCAACTATGTCTAGAAATTGCAAAGAAGGATCAACTAGTTCTGTCATTAGAAAATGCAAGTTTAGCGATCAGATATTGTCATTTTAGCAATCATAAATTTCAATTTTTACAACTACAAAATCACAATAAAACAATAAAACAATTGAGGAGAAATTCAAATTTTTTTAATGAAAACCGCAATTTTAACAATTCATTGATTGCAATTTCAACGATTAGAAATTGCAATTTCAACCATTTCAACAATTGGTTGATTTCTAGTGTATCAATCTACTGCAATTTCAACAATTGAGGATCATGGAAATTACATATTTTTATGATAAATTGCAATTGTAGCATCCAAGAATTACAATTTTAATCATTGATTGATTGCAAAATCGATAATCACATATTAGAGTTTAAGGAACATAATGGAAATTACATATTTTTATGATAAGTTGCAATTTCAGCGCCCAAAAATTACAATTTTGACAATTGATTGATTGTAATTTCAACCATTTAAACAATTGATTAATTTCTAGTCTAGCAACCAATACCGTAATTTCACAATTTTGACAATTAAGAAATTACATATTTTATGATAAATTGAAATTTTAGTGTCCAGGAACTACAATTTTGACAATTTATTGATTGCAATTTCGATAATTGCATATTGCAATTTAAGGAACTTTCTATCGGTCATAGTTCTCGTGAGTCAAAGATCCTAGTACATTGATCAGAGTTCCCAGGAACTGTGACTGACAAGAAATTTCATGAAGGAACTCTAACCGAGGAACTATGACCAACATGAACCATGATCAATACAAATAGGAACTCCGACTAAGGAACTAGGATCTCTAACCATCAAGAACTATGACCAATAGGAACTATGACCAATAGGAACTATGGGCAATAAGAACTATGACCGATAGCAAATTTTATCGATAATGTAATGTACTTAACCCCAAAACTTTGAGCATTCACATACAATATAGTGAAAAACCAAAAATTACAAGAGAAAATAGATAAGCCCTGAGAAATATCTCTTGGTAATAAAAAAATAAAGAGCTATGTTAACTTGCCTCTTCAAGGGGGAAAACTCATAGAGTAAAGCTCCAAATACAATAAAAATGCTTGAAAAAACATTACATAACCTTATAATCAATATATAACTATCCATAGAGAATTTTAACTACTTATAGGCCCACTTATAATGAGTGTTGACTAACTAATTTGGGCCTTATTAATAAAGATGATCATTTTTACAATGAGTGACTATTAACTAACTATTTAATGGGACTTATTCAAGTAAGGTGGCCTCATAAATTAATAAAGTATCTAAGTAAATGGGTTAAGGTAGGACCCTAACATGCCCTCCTCCTTCAAAATCAGTGTTGTCCTCAAGGATGAAGGTGAGATTTTTTCTGTAAAATCATTGTCGATTCCCATGTGGCATCTTCAAGTTGCATATCTTTCCACTAGATCAATACTTCTTTGATTATGTGTTGGTGCAAGTGATGCTCTCTAGTATCCAATATGACTTCTAGTTGGAGCCAAATGGAACCTTATTCATCAATTTCTCACAGGTCAATCTGCACTTTGCAATTTTAACCCACAACTTTCTTCAAACAAGACACATGAAAGACTAGATGAATCTTGGATTGGGTTGGGAGAGACAACTTGTAGGTGACCTAACCAATGCATTGTATGATCTGATAGGGACCATCAAACTTAGGAGCTATCTTCTGGGAAACTTTATCTTTGAATGATGTTTAATTATAAGGATATAGGCAAAGAAACACTTGATCCCCTTCGGTAAAAGAATGTTCAAATCTATGTTGATCAACTTGTTGTTTCATTTGATTTTTCACCATAACCAAGTTTTCCTCGAGGATATGGATAATGGCTTCTCTGATGTGAAGCATTTTATCTACTGCATGAACCTTGGAGGTACCTAGTACATAGGATGCCACTGACAGGGTTTTGTTTTCCATAAAAAGATTCATATAATGTCATTTTGGTAGCTCTATGATAAATGGCATTGTACCATCGACAATTAGAATACATTGCTCCCATTAGTGTGGGATTTTGGAAGCAAATCATCTCAAATAGGTTTCAAATCAATTGATGACCACTTCTATTTGACTAATGGGTGTTCTATATGCCCTAAAAACACACTAAAACCCCTCAATTAAATTGTCAACCCAGGGTAAGTAAACTTAGAGTTGTAGAAAAATATATGCCAAGGTAGAAGGGTTGGTAGTAGTATAGTCTAACTAAGGAAGTGGCTATCTAAGGGATAATCTATTCAAGCAAAGTTATCTAATGAGAAAACCCTACTAAGCAACTTGAAACTATGTAACCTAAGTACTTTTGGACCAAGGATCGATGGATAGTTCTAGAAAACAAATGAAAACCCTACTTAAAGAAAACTAGTTCATAACAATAAGCAAAAGAAACTATTAAGCATAACAATAAGAAAATATCAAAAGCAACCAGTAAGCATGACAATAAGCAAATAGCAAAAGCAACTAGTAAGCATGACAACAAGCAAATAGCAAAAGCAAACTACTTTCACTAGCCCACCTAAATTCAATGAGCATCAACCCTATAAAAGCAAGTAAATAAACAATCAACTATACTATCAAAGCAAGAATAAACAAGTAAGCATTTTAACCTATTAAATCAAGTAAACAGTTGACTACCCTCAGATAACTTCTACTGCAAGTAATCTAATTAAAACTGCTCATTGAACAACTAATTAAGCTAACAGGCAAGTGAACTCTATTCTTAATTCAAACTTCAAAACTATTTCTAATTCATTAAAGGAAATCTATTTAATTGCAAGAAAGAAGAACTAATAACTAATCTTTAATCTATGATAAGTAAAACTGCTCTTTAATCTATCAAAACGGAAGACTATCTACCCTACAACAATAATAAAACTATCTTCTGATCTATGAAAGCAAGAAACTATCTTTTAACCTATGAAAACTCAAATATAGTGTTGGTGGTTGTGTGAATGTCTTCGATGTCCTATAATATCTCGATGGCACTTGACACAAAAGATAATTCAAGTGGTATAAGCTCAATATTGATCTCAATAGAAAAGTGAAAAGTATGGATTAAACAATCCAATGAGAATTTATCCATTATGGAAACAATCGTCAATTACCCTGCATATTCATGGAATTATTAACCATCAACAATATAATGAGATTATAATGGTACTCTATGCTATGTAAGAAAAATTCATAATTAAATTCAATCATTAACTAAGAATTGTAACTGCAATCTAATTCTAGGAAATAAAGTGCATAAAATGAAACTATGCTATATCTATTTTGATAATTCAAAATGCAAGAAAGAGAGTGCTTAAGAACAAGAATTAAAACATGACATATAAAAGGTAAGCTAACGAATACATTAACCAACAACTAGTTAAACAAGATCTACATAAAAATGGAATAAGCAATCTATAATTAAAAACTAAAACTAACCCTATCCATCCATCAAGTCCTTGGTAAAGAAAACATGAAATAAAACTTTGTTCTACTCTATTTTAAATTTGATTCTAAAAGCATGAATAAAACACAATATAACTTTTAATTGCACATAGGGTTAGTGTATGAATTTGCAAATTCGTTCCTAACTACAAAATCAATGCATATTAACACAAGCCTTCATACTAACCTGCAAAAGAGAATTAAAATAATTAAACTACAACAACAAATTAAATATCAAAGGAAAAATAGCAATGCATGCACAGGAAATAAACAAGAGGCATCTAAGATATAAAATGCATAAATAACCTAAAGAACAGTTACCAGACTGTTGGTGGGCCCCCCAGAAAGTCGTGGTCACTTACTAAAAGCACACCATGAACTCAGCAATTCGAATTCACCATAAAAACTCAAAAGCGCAGTTTCTATATAATCTGGCAGCGAAAAATAGCAAAACAGAGTAAAATCGTGTTTGTCCTATCACACTGGTTCTTCTACTTCCTGGACAATTATCTGACCACCACAGTGGTATTTATAATGTTTACAAACCAAGTGGTCAACCATAGGAGGGTCGAACCACTTCTAAATTTGGCAATGTACATTAAATGATGCCCTAACTGCTAAAACGGAGCGGGCCAATAATCGCCCTCTTTAACAACCAAAACTGAGTTGTCGGGAGTTCAGTAGATGGAGGGGGAAAGCATGAGCAAAACCCATGTTCCTGATTCTCCCACCATTGGTCGCCAATACCATAACCACAAAATCGCCCATCGTTTTTGTGCAAGACGCAGTGCTAAACAAGTGTCGTATCGGGTACCAGAATGAGTGTCGGAAGGAGTACCGAACTGAGTGCCGAAAATTGAAACGTGATGCATTTTTTCCCTGTAACACCAAAAAATGTGAATCAAATCCTTGGGATCATAAAAACATGATGAATTATACTCAATATCAACATTAAACAAGAATCATATGTACATGGTGTAGATCATATCGTTTTAGCATAAAATTCTTCAAAAAGCTCCTTCAAAACATGAAAAACACATATGTACATTCGGCAAAAGTGTCTAATAACTGTCATAAAATTGATCATATATTGGGCCCAACATTACCCCCACACTTACGATTTTGCAAGTCCCACTATAAACAAAAATAAATTACCCCTCGTGACTAGGCTTGCCAAGGAGGATCGGCTTTGGAAGCCTCTCCTTCTTGCCGTGAAGACTTTGCCTTTTGCCTCTTGTGTTGCTTTAGCTGTGCTCTGAGGTTGCAGTTGGATTTGGTCATCTCATCAACCAACCGTTGAAGGGAGTTAACCTTTGCTTGGAGGATGCATTATCATAATGAAGGTGTGCATCTATTGTCTTCGTTTCTTCCAACTGTTGGAGAAGATGATGGCTTTCTTTTTGTAGCTTCTCAATGGTTGGGGCAGAATCGGTTCCCTCTACTTTCCTGGGGCTGTCTGGATTTCTCTCTTTGATTCCCCTGGCTTTGGCTCCCCCCATTTCCTCGGATGGCAGGCTATACCTTGGATGGATATACCTTACGCATGGCTGGCTTGCTTTACCTTCCCAAGTGAGGTAAGTTAGTGGCTCATTCCTGACGGCGAACTGCTTACTTACACATTCCTAGAACATTGCCTTACACGTTATCGGTAATCTTTGAGGAAGGCTTATATCCTTTGAGGGATGTGGACAATCTATCAATTTTAGGATCTAGAGTAGGCATGGGTGAAGTAGGAGTGATGGAGGATTGGTAAGGAGAGGTAGGTTCTGATTTTTTCTTTCTTAGTGGCTCTAATCCATCTGCAGAAACTTCCCTAAGTCTCTTGTGAGGGCTCTCAAGATCGGAGGACACTTGGATAGGATCTGAAGTAGGCATGGGTTTTGCATAAGGTTTTGTTCTTGTGCTTCAGGTACTCTTTCAAAAGGGTCCTTTACCAAAATCAATTGGCTCCCCTCCTATTTGTGGGAACGATGGGAAAGTCTTGTTGGATTACTTCTTGGAGCTTTTTAGGTGTCGGATCAAGAGAGATTGAAGGCATTGGGGGGTTAACAATAGGTTTCTTTTGGCCCTTGCTCTTGGTATTTTTACCCGATGAAGAAGTAGGGATATCAACAAGATTTTTGTATTGTTCTGGCAAAGAGAGGGTTTGTACAAGGGGGTTTGGAGTTCTTGGAGAGCGAGGCTTGGATGGAGAGATAGTTCTTAGGCTAAGTGGCTTTTTGCCAGTCTTAATTGTCAAGTGAGGGTTTGAAAATTGGTAGATAAAGGCATCCCAAGTTTTCCCATGTTTCTCTAGTTCGGATAGAACAAGGAGTTTGATGAAGCCATGGTGAAAGAGACTATTGTGGGGGTTAGTCACATTCTTCCTCACTTGAGAGGACATCTTCTCCAAGATTTTTAGAAAATAGAAGGGGAATTTCAAAGGTTTGTTGAACAGAAAATGAGCCAGCAATCTGAAATGACAATCTTTGAAAGTGGATTATCTACCTTAGCATGTAATAAACCTTGTGATGACGATGAGTGGGTTGATCAATTCTACCTTTATTCACTCCCTAGAATATCCTTTTTCTCCTGAACTGTTCTTGAATTCAGGATTAAAAATCCTGTTATAACTTGAGCGCGGAAGTTAGTGATTTTTGAACCATCTATCTCCCATTCTTGGGAGCTTCAAAGCTGCAACAATGGACTCTTCTAAGACTTCAAAGGAAAGAGACCCCACGTGTGTTTTCTTCCCATCGAAACTGAGGGAAAATTGCATGGAGAGGTCGTCATCGTGGCCTTGCAAGTTAGACAAAAATGGCCCCCAGCCTGTGTGCAAAAACACCTCTTTGCATTGTGAAAATTCGGGAATGGAAAAAAGATCTGCATAGGAAGAGGGTTCGTACCTCCTAGGCATTGTGGCAGAGGCAAAATTCACCAGGAAAGGGCGCGAACGGGCCAAGAGATGGCACGAATTGGGCACGAGCCAAGCGTAATTCAAACAGGGGAAGAAATGGCAGAGATTGGGAGCTATTCCTTAACGCAAGGTAGAGAAATTGACAAGGGAGAATTGAGATAATGGTTGCCCACCCCGATTTTGAATGCACCTATAGTGGATTAGGTTGCACACATGCGCACATGAGCTGCCATGTGTGGGAAATTTCGAATTTAGAGGCTTGTTTTGGGGGGCAATGTAATGATGCATAGTTAGATCAATGTACAAGTCTTTTGACTTGGACATTTGATCATGAACATATAAAGCATCCTCAATCAATTGCCTGCAACCAATTCAATTGAATGTAATTGAGTTTTGGTTACCTAGAATCTAGGACAGTTACTGGTGTGTAATTCATATGGTACTTCGTTCGACACCTCATACGACATTTTATATGGCACCTCATACGGTATTTCATATGGTACCTCTGTGTTAAGTACATTTTCACTTCTTATAATGGATAGCCTGCAAATTTGAAGTGTTTTTTACAATCACAATGGTAAATGAGCAGAGGCAGAATATTCCCTTGTTGTTGATTTTTCCATCATGCTCACTCAATCCTCTTGCATATGACATATAATGTCAAACCTAAAATGAACAGGTTATTGCAAGTATAAAACATGTGTTGTCAATCCTACAATGCACAACTTGTAATGAAAGATAAACCGATAAAGAGTGGTATGTTAACCATATGTTCAGTAATTTATAGCACACGGGAGTTTAGCACTTTAAAAATAAAAATGACTATCAATGTAGTAACATGTATCATGGAAATAATACAAAAATTCTTGCAAAGCTTTATTTCTCTGGGCAATGATCATTTGTCAGCTCATGAACCCCTCCCCCACACCTAAGTATTGTGACACCTCACAATCAAAAGTATAGGAAACCAGTCAGTATCCCCCAATAGCCGAATATTTATAGTATGTCAAGTGTAAAGACAAAATTTCACAAATTGGTCTGATAAAATGGTTAGAAGATGGCCCCACCTATAGGATACGAGATCCTATATATAGATAAGAAGAGGTAGGCAAGAGAGTTTCAAGATAGTCTTAGAGTTATTTCCCAATGGCAGGTTTATGGAGTTCATTAACCGTAGCTTAACCACACATACTTCATGTCAGCTTTGTCTGCAAGTAATGTTGTACATCAAGACAAGTTTAAATTTATTATTTATTTTTGTCAGATTACCATCCTAGCTAGGTAGAATTCCCCGCTGACAACAAGCATGTTCAGTACTCTGGCGAGTTTACCTAGTCATACCACAGGCCGGTACCCACTGCCAGCAAACCTATTCAGTATCCCGACAGGTTGGCCTCTTACACCCTCAGAGACTGGCCCTCCATCTCTTAATATTTTAGTATAAGATTGATTTATGCAATAAGGTGAGGGAACAACGTTGAAAACAAATTTTTATTAATTTTTTCAATTGGGATGGTATTTATGTTAGAGGATGACTTTCCGTTATATTACTTAGTGATTGTTCCGATGTAAGGGGTACTTAAGCAGATGTGGCCTATCTAAATATATGATATAATCAAGCTATTTAATGTGTAGTGGATGGTACCATTGAGAAAGAATAGAAAGGTATCTCTAGGC
Source organism: Picea sitchensis (assembly GCA_010110895.2). Classification (NCBI taxonomy): domain Eukaryota; kingdom Viridiplantae; phylum Streptophyta; class Pinopsida; order Pinales; family Pinaceae; genus Picea; species Picea sitchensis. The sequence continues at coordinate 23,580 of SNQJ01S0043304.1, forward strand.
CCAACTCACTTTCTTCTTTGTATTTATTGTGATGTTTCCATGACTAATCGCTAATTAGACCTCCTTGTTACTCTTTGATAAAGACACTTGACTCACTTACTCAGGTTTCTTGGAAAAACTGTACGAGAGACCTCTAGGCTTGATAGTTATGGTATCACTTCCTTATACAGTGGTGAAGAGTTTCAAGAGAAACTTCTTTAGAATGCCTAAAAATGAGAATTATTGCAAAAATATGGCTAATTACAGTAAGTCAATATTCATTTAATGCTTTAGCAGACACAAAATTCAAGTGTAACAATTTTTGAAGAAAGATCCTTGAAACTATGTACTCCTGGTGAAATAAATACTTACAGAAACCTATATAATTTCCTTATTAACAAAATTCAAAAAATATTTACATATATACAATAGGAAATTCAGAAAAAATTTCAAGAACAAGGGGGACTTCCCCATATACTAAGGCCAATACCTTTTCAGTTGACATGACCTGTAGAAAATCCTCTCTGGAAATGGGCTTATGATAAAATTTAAGTCGGTGTCCATTTACCACAAAGGAGACTTGTCCATCGTCAATTGTTTTAATTTTTACAGCTCCATTGTCATATATAGTGTCTACCTTGTAAGGGCCCAACCACCGGGTGGTAAGTTTGCCTTTGAAGGTTTTGAATCGGGAATCAAACAACAGAGCCCAATCACCAGGTTGGAAGTTTTTCTTCTTAATAAACTTGTCATGCCACTTTCTCCTCTGGATTTGGACTAATATTGTCCGTTGGATGGCATCTTGCCTGATTTCATCCAACTCATTCAATTGTAGGGATCATTGATTCTAAGCCTCATCCAAGTTCAATCCTAATTTTGCAGCGATACAGAAGGTCCTTACTTGGAATTCTATTGGTAAAAGTACTTGTTTCCCGTACACTATCTCATAAGGGGTATGCCCAGTGGTATTTCTCCAGGTGGTCTGGTATGCCCACAAAGCCTCTAGGATCCTATCAGCCCAATCTTGATGATGTAATTGAACAGTCTTGGTCAAGATGGCTTCCCAAACTTTGTTTGTGGATTCTACCTGACCATTGGCTTGTGGGTGGTATGGAGAAGATTTACAATGTTTAATCCCATATTTCTCTGTTATCTCTTTCATCATCTTGGAAGTGAATTGAGTGCCTTGGTCGGTAACAATTTCACGAGGGACACCGAAGTGGATAAATATGTCTTCATAGATAAATTCAACAACAGAATTCTCTGTATCCCTGAATAGGGATTTTTCCTCTACCCATTTGGTGACATAGTCCGTACAGACCAAAATATAGTTCTTCCTATGGGACATGGGTGAAAT
>SNQJ01S0043304.1:24938-44962 GCA_010110895.2 Picea sitchensis
GCCCATTTTTCGAAGGGTTCTATCATAAATTGGGCATGCAAAGTCATTTTGTCAGCTGACATAGGTCTTCCTATCCTTTGGCAACTATCACAACTTCTCACATACTTGGCAACATCTTTGAAAATTCTAGGCCAATAGTAACCCGAATGTAACACCTTATATATTGTATGTTTGTCAGAAAAATGGCCACCACATGTTCCATCATGACAACTTCATAGTATTTTAGGTACCTCTTCCTCTCGGACACATCTACGAATAATCAAATCAGGACTTGTGTGAAAAATATCATGACCAACCCAAGAGTAATTAGCACTATGTGTAATAATTTTCCGCTTTTCATGAGGTGACAAATGAGACAGTAACTTCCTAGTAGCAAGATAATTTTCCATATACGCAAACCATGGGGTATTGACAGAAAGGGAAAAAAAGTGCTCATCTGGGAAACTATCATCTACAAGGATATCATCATCCTCATTTTTTATTTGTGAAAGAAAATCAACTACTACATTATCCTTTCCAGGTCGGTCAAGAATAGTGATATTAAATTCTTGCAATAACAGGAGCCACCTAGTCACTCGTCCATTTATGGGTTTATTCATGAGGAATCTAATGGAGGAATGGTCGATATGTACAAATACTTCATATCCTGTAATGTAATGATGAAATTTTCTAATAGCATGAACGAATGCCAAGAATTCTTTCTCGATGACTGTGTAGTTTAACTCGGCAGGGGATAAGTTCTTGCTCACAAATCAAATGGCATAGGACTGTTGGTCCTCTTTCTTCCCTAATACCCCTCCTATTGTGGTGTCGGAGGCATCAGTGGATATATGAAATGGGAGAGTCAAATTGGGCCCTCTAAGAACTGGTTCCACATGCAACTTATCTTTCAGGGTTTCAAAGGCAATTTGACATTGCTCAGTCCAAACAAAATCAACATCTTTTATTAATAATCCAAACATAGGTACAACAATCTTTGTAAAATTTTCAATAAACCGTTGGTAATATCCAGCATGTCCAAGAAATATTCTCGCCTCTTTTTGAGTCTTGGGGGTTGGAATTCTTACGATGGCCTCAATCTTTGCAGGATCGAATTTTATCCCTTTAGACGAAACATTATGTCCTAGAAACACTCCTTCAGTTAACAACATTTTGAATTTTTCATGAATTAGAGATAGGTTCATTTCCTGGCATCTGATGAGGACTTTTTCTAATTTTTCTAAGGCTTCCTGGTAAGTGTTACCACATATTGTGAAGTCATCCATGTAGACCTCGACACAATCATGATTAAGATCAGAAAATATCCCTAATACTGCTCGTTGAAATGTGGCAGGAGCATTACACAATCCAAATGGTAAGACCCTATAGGCATAGGTTCCCCAAGGACAAGTAAAGGTAGTCTTGTCCTGGTCCTTGGGTGCTATAAGAATCTGATTGTACCCATTGTACCCATCGAGAAAGGAAAAATACTTCTTTCCAGACAAGGTACCTAGAACTTGGTCAATGAAAGGGAGAGGAAAGTAATGTTTCAAAGTGTCTTTGTTGAGTTCTCGGAAATCAACACAAATTCTCCATTTCCCTATCACTTTCTTTGCAACCACTACAAGCGGAGATACCCACTTACTGTCGGAGATGGGATAGATAAATCTGACATTTAACAACTTTTGGATCTCCTCCTTGACTATATCTTTAAGTGTTGGATTCATCCTTCTCTTGGGTTTCCTAACAGGTGTTACTCCCCCCTGGGTATATATGTGATGGATGCATGTGTCAGGGTGTATACCCTTCATGTCAGTGTATTCCCAGAAAAATGCTCTTGATTTTTCTTTAAGGATACTTACTAATTGTTTATGTTGGTCTATATCTAGCCCGAAGTTTATATGCAAAAATTTCCCTGGACTAATCTCGTAGGGCATAGTATAAGACATGGAAGACTCATATATCTCGAAGATAAAAGATGTTGAAGACAAAATGGATGGGTCCAATTGTTCTTGAAATTCTTCCCCAAACTTGTATTCAAATTGGGGAAAAGTCTGTGGAAAATCCACACATGTGATAGCAGAAATAAATTGGTTTAGCACATTTTTTGTTGTGTGCTCCTGAAGTGCCCATGCATGGTCACTTGGAAATATGGGTTCTTCCCAATCCTTGTTCTCGTATGGACATTCAAGCCACCATAGATTCTCCATAATAGGTTGAGCTGGAGGGTAAATGGTGAGCTTCTGAATAGAGAGACCATTTGAGATGGTCATTTCCCCTTCTCTACAGCCAATAAATGCATTGGCTGTGGTTAGCCAAGGTCTTCCCAAAATGGCGGGATGGCCGTTGGCAGGATCCTTTGATTGAATGACAAGAAAATCTATGGGGTACTCCCATGAGGCTAAAGTAACCATGACATCATCTAAAATTCCTTCAGGTATAACCCTAGTCTTATCTGCTAATTCCAAAATGGTTGGGGTAGGCCGAAGAAGAGGTTGTAACTGTAACTTTTCCAAGGTAGTAGCGGTCATAACATTGATGGCTTCCCTAGGTCTATGAGAGTGTTTCCAATGGAGACCTCATTAATGGTTATGGTCACTACGGGGTTTCCTGGGTTCCCATATTTTGCTAGTTTTGGCTGCTTTGATATATATTCGAAAATTCCTCCTATCAAGTGTACTATAAGGGGGTATTTTTGCTTCCTACCTGGCTTCTTGATACACAATTATTTGACTACCTTATTGAAGCAGGGGAATATTGACACAAATATTTTTCAATTCATTCAAAATGTCAAANAAAGTAACCATGACATCATCTAAAATTCCTTCAGGTATAACCCTAGTCTTATCTGCTAATTCCAAAATGGTTGGGGTAGGCCGAAGAAGAGGTTGTAACTGTAACTTTTCCAAGGTAGTAGCGGTCATAACATTGATGGCTTCCCTAGGTCTATGAGAGTGTTTCCAATGGAGACCTCATTAATGGTTATGGTCACTACGGGGTTTCCTGGGTTCCCATATTTTGCTAGTTTTGGCTGCTTTGATATATATTCGAAAATTCCTCCTATCAAGTGTACTATAAGGGGGTATTTTTGCTTCCTACCTGGCTTCTTGATACACAATTATTTGACTACCTTATTGAAGCAGGGGAATATTGACACAAATATTTTTCAATTCATTCAAAATGTCAAATTCCGGTCGGGTGGTAGGTTTCTCGATTACCAATCGGTCTGGATAAGGAGGGACCTTCGTAATTTGTGAAGGTTCATTTTGGGGAAGTTTGGGTTCTTGATTCTTCAGGATAATAACATCTTCCCACCTAGTGTCATCTGTGGGTTGTTTGGTGGTTTCTTCTTCTTCTTCTTGGATGACTACTGAAGGTCTCTACTTCTCCAAAACTTTTCCCGATCTTAGTTGAATTTCCTGTAATGGAACATGAGTGATAACATATGTCGGGAAGGCCTGCATCTCAACATTATGAAGAGGTTGAGGGGGCCTATTATTGGGATTTGCCACTGGTTGTGTCGGTAATAGTGTTGGTCTCAAGGAGCTTGCATTTTGATATTGTAGCGGTTGTTGTTGTGGAATAGGAGGTAAAGGTGGTGGAACAAAACTTGGCAAAAGTTGTGGAGTGTTCGGTGGGAACTGAGGATAATGATGGTTGGACATAGGGATAGGTGGATCTTGAGGGCTTCCTTGGTTATTTACTCATCTCCATCCTTGAAATCAAGGATGTTGGTACTAAGTAGACCAGTCTTGCCAACTTGGTGAGTTCCACTATTGTTGTTCTTGATAATAAGGTGGAACTTGAGATTGTAGATCCGAGTATGTGGGTTGGTTCTTAGGCTGCCATGGCCTCCTAGGTGCATAAGAAGACTCCCCAGGATCTCCACTCCTATAAATGGCTAATAAACCGGGCAATGATGGACATTTTTTAGTCACATGGTCTTCCGTACAGAAGCCACAAACTGAAATGTTATCTAATGGGAATTCCCTTGAGGAATGCTTCCTCTTGCATATTAGGTAATATATGTTCATTATTGCATTTCCCTCCTCCTGTTTCTTTTTTATTTTTAGGGTGTCCAACTAGGAACCTATTGTTCTTAAGATGTTTGTCTTGAATTTTTCCAAAAGGTTCCCTATCTCTGCTCTTGTAATACCACCTGAACTAACTAGTTTTAAGCTTCTATTGTAAGGGTCTCGAACATTCTTTCCTGTTTTAGCTCTACTCCTTGAGTAATTTTTACACATTTCACATAATTTGAAAAATGGTTTATGGGATATGTAACCTGATTCCATTAGGTTAAGCATCTCTAGATATTCTTCTAAAATTCCTTCAGGAAAATAGCCCTAATTGCATCCTCTAGGAGGTCATGGTATTTTGACTTCTGGGAGATATAACCAAATCTTTCTGTATAATCTTCGAGGGTCTTGTCTTCTCACTGTTGGACTTTAAAGATGTCATTACGAGACTCTTTGGTATTGCAGTATTCTTGGTACTTCTTAAGAAAGATGTCTTTCATGGCTTCCCAAGACCTAATACTGGAGTCTCCCAACCCCATGAACCATCTTAGTGCAGAGTCTTTGAGGGTGGCAGGAAATAATTTTAGTTTTTGGGCATCTTGTATGTAGTTGTAGCTCCTACACAAGATGTCAAATTCAAATAGGAAGGTGTCTGGATCCTCACTATTTTCACCATAATAGGTAGGCAATGCTGAGAAAGGAATATTCTTCATGTTGACATTTGGAGTGGTGTCTAAAATCGGAAACCCAAAGGTAGTTTTGGTTTGGTTTCCAGTTTCTTCTTCCTCCCCATGTCTTACATTGTTATGGTCTTCCTGATCATCCATATTGGCTTGGTTTCCAAAAAGAGAGTACCTAGGTGGTTTTATCTTTGAAGAGAGCAAGGTTTCCCTTCGATGGAAAGGTCTTCCTATGGGTTGGATGTTTGGGACTCTACTCGAGCCAGTTGAGACTACTGGTGCCAAAGTTTCTATGTCAGTTTGAGAGATAATTACATTGCTTGAACTACCAAACAAAAGATTCACCTATTCAGGGTCTATGATGTCTTCAAAATTAGAATCTCTTGGTGGTGGTGTAAAAGCAAAGGTTGTAGTGTTTGGTTCTGCTGAAGGCTCGAGTGGTATTACCTCCTATCCTAATATGATTGATGCTTCAACTTCTTGTTCTATAGTGCTCCCTGTGTTAGTCTCCTCAGAGACTACCTTATCTCTTTGAGTTGAGCTAGCTCCTATTTTTCGGTATCGGTCTGCGGATTTTATAAGTGAAACATCCCTTCCCCCAAAAAGGTCAGAAGGAACCTTGGTTGAAAGGTCTGATTTAGATTTAATGTATCTACCTTTTGGATCTCTAGGTCTATTCATGAAAGAAAGCAAAAACAAAAGAAAAAGCTACCATTTGGTTTCTAGGTCTATTCATGAAAGTAAACAAAAAGAAAAAGAAAAACTACCATTGGGTTTGGGAGAGCCCGCAATAGCATATGCGCAGGTTCTTACCTCTCGTATTAAAGTTCCCCTGCCGTCAATCTAATGCTAAGGTCTAGGAATGATCTAATTCCTAACTATTTCCTACCTTGAGAAAACTCCCCGGCAATGGCGCCAAAAATGATGGGTGTTCTATATGCACTAAAAACCCTCAATTAAATTGTCAACCCGGGGTAAGTAAACTTAGAGTTGTATCAAAATATATGCCAAGGTAGAAGGGCTGGTAGTAGTATAGTCTAACTAAGGAAGTGGCTATCTAAGGGATAATCTATTCAAGCAAAGCTATCTAATGAGCAAACCCTACTAAGCAACTTGAAACTATGTAACCTAAGTACTTTTGGACCAAGGATCGATGGATAGTTCTAGAAAAAAAATGAAAACCCTACTTGAAGCAAACCAGTTCATAACAATAAGAAAAAGAAACTATTAAGCATAACAATAAGAAAATAGAAAAAGCAACTAGTAAGCATGACAATAAGAAAATAGCAAAAGCAACTAGTAAGCATGACAATAAGAAAATAGAAAAAGCAAACTACTTTCACTAACCCAACTAAATTCAATGAGCAACAACCCTATAAAAGCAAGTAAATAAATAAGCAAGTATACTATCAAATCAAGAATAAACAAGTAAGAAATTTAACCTATTAAAGCAAGTAAACAACTGACTACCCTCAGATAACTCCTACTGCAAGTAATCTAATTAAAACTACTCATTGAACAACTAATTAATCTAAGAGACAAGTGAACTCTATTCTTAATTCAAACTTCAAAACTATTTCTAATTCATAAAAGTAAATCTATTTAATTGCAAGAAAGAAGAACTAATAACTAATCTTTAATCTATGATAAGTAAAACTACTCTTTAATCTATCAAAACAAAAGACTATCTACTCTACAACAACAATAAAACTATCTTCTAATCTATGAAAGCAAGAAACTATCTTTTGACCTATGAAAACTCAAATATAGTGTTAGTGTTTGTGTGAATGTCTTCGGTGTCTTATAATATCTCGATGGCACTTGACACAAAATATAATTCAAGTGGTATAAGATCAATACTGCTCTCAATAGCAAAGTGAAAGGTATGGATTAAACAATCCAATGAGAATTTAGCCATTACGTAAACAATCGTCAATTACCCTGCATATTCATGGAATTATTAACCATCAACAATATAATGAGATTATATTGGTACTCTATGCTATGTAAGAAAAATTCATAACTAAATTCAATCATTAACTAAGAATTGTAATTGCAATCTAATTCTAGGAAAGAAAGTGCATAAAATGAAACTATGCTATATCTATTTTAATAATTCAAAATGCAAGAAAGAAAGTGCTTAAGAAAAAGAATTAAAACATGACATATAAAAGGTAAGATAACGAATACATTAACCAACAACTAGTTAAACAAGATCTACATAAAAATGGAATAAGCAATCTATAATTAAAAGTTGAAACTAACCCTATCCATCCATCAAATCCTTGGTAAAGAAAACATGAAATAAAACTTTGTTCTACTCTATTTCAAACTCTGTTTTAAACTTGATTCTAAAAGCATGAATAAAACACAATCTAATTTTTAATTGCACACGGGGTTAGTGTATGAATTTTTAAATTCGTTCCTAACTACAAAATCAATGCATATTAACACAAGCCTTCATACTAACCTGCAAAAGAGAATTAAAATAATTAAACTACAACAACAAATTAAATAACAAAGGAAAAATAACAATGCATGCACAGGAAATAAACAAGAGGCATCTAAGCTATAAAATGCATAAATAACCTAAAGAACAATTACCAGACTAATGGTGGCCCCCCCAGCAAGTCGTGGTCACTTCCTAAAAGCACACCATAAACTCAGCAATTCGATTTCAACATAAAAACTCAAAAACGCAATTTCTATATAATATGGCAGCAAAAAATAGCAAAACAGAGTAAAATTGTGTTTTTCCTATCACACTGGTTCTTCTACTTCATGGACAATTATCTGACCACCATGGTGGTATTTATAATGTTTACAGACCAAGTGGTCGACCACAAGAGGGTCGAACCACTTCTAAATTCGACAATGTACATTAAATGATGCCCTAACTGTTGAAATGGAGCGGGCCAATAATCGCCCTCTTTAATAACCAAAATTGAGTTGTCGAGAGTTCAGTAGTTGGAGGGGGGAAGCACGAGAAAAACCAATGTTCCTGATTCTCCCACCACTAGACGCCAATACCATAACCACCAAATCGCCCATCGTTTTTAGGTAAGATGCACTGTTGAACGAAGTGTCGGATCGAGTACCAGACTAAGTGTCGGAAGGAGTATCAAACTGAGTGCCGAAAACAAAAATGTGATGCATTTTTTCCCTGTAACACCAAAAAACATGAATCAGATCCTTGGATGCATAAAAAAGTGATGAATTATACTCAATATCAACATTAAACGAGAATCATGCGTACTTGGTGTAGATCATACCGTTTTAGCATAAAATTATTCAGAAAGCTCCTTCAAAACATGAAAAACACATATGTACATCCGACAAAAGTGTCTAATAACTGTCATAAATTTGATCATATCTCGGGAAAAACATTGACCATCAATTTGAGGATGATATGCAATGCTCATATTCAACAGTGTACCTTGAAGTTTAAATAGCTCCTGTCAAAATTTTCTAGTGAATGTGGGGTCCCAATCCAAGACAATGGAAGTGGGCATACCATATAGCTTAAATATCTATCCATGACGGCCTAGGCCAATGAAGAAGGAGTGAAAGAATGAGCTAGGGAATAAAAATGAACATCTTTTGAAAGAAGGTCAATGACTATCATGATGGTTGATTTGTTGCCCACTTTTGGGAGTCCCATGATAAAATTCATTGAAATGTCTATCCATATCTATGTTGGTAGTGGTAGTGGTTGAAATACCCCTGGTATATTCACCAGATCTCCCTTGTTTCTTTGGAAAGTGTCATAGGATGCTACGAAATATTGGATATTTGTTTTCATGCCATCCCAAAAGAATGAAAACTTAGTTCTTTCATAGGTTTTATGAAATCCAAAGTGACCTTCTATCAGTGATGAATCTATCTCCTCTAAGACCCGTTATTTTAGGGTTGAATATTTTTCCAAAGCAATGTGCCCTTTATACTGCAATGTATCTAATTTCCATATATAACTTTTAGGTGAGTTTGGATCTACCTAAAGCTAGTGGATGAGCTACCTTAAAGTAATGGTTACTATCCATTCCACATGGGCTTCCTCAATTCATCCTACACTTGGTAATGATAAGGTAAGGAGTGGCCCATCCTCCTCAAATTTCCTAAATAAAGCATCAGCCACAACATTCTCTTTACCTGTCTTGTATATGATCTCATAATCATACCCCAACATCTTGGTGACACATTTATGTCACTCTGGTGAAGACAATCGTTGTTCAAGGAAGTATTTTAGAATATGATGGTAAGTCTTGATCTGAAAAAAACTCCCTATGAGATATTGGTGCCAAGACTCCACTACATGAAGGATAGCCATGATTTCCTTCTCATAAGTGGATTTTCCCAAATTGTGATCACATAATTTCTTACTGGTGAATGCCAAGGGGCGTTCTTATTACATCAATACTAATCTGAAACCTCTGCCTAAGGAATCACATTCCAAGAAAAAAGTTGTATTAAAGTCAAGCACTACTAATACTGGAGTAGTGCACATGGAATCCTTTAAACAAGTGAAGGCATGTGTTTCTATCTCACTCTAGAAAAAGGAATTATTTTCAAGGAGTGAAGTTAGGGGAGCTACAATTTTGCCATAATTTTTCACAAATTCATGTATTAGCTTATAATTCCTAGGAATCCCCTCAAAATATTCATTGTTTTGGGACGGGGCCAATCTTGCATAACCGCCACTTTCTTGAGATCAACTCGTACTTCCTCCTGAATTACAATGTGACCCAATAATTCAACCTTAGGAGCCCCAAAATAAAATTTGGAGCACTTCATAAATAATTGGTTGTCTCTCAAGAGTTGAAAGGACTTATTAACATGCTCTATGTGTGATTCCCATGCTTTAATGTAGATCAAGAAATCATCAAAGAAGACCAGTACAAAATTGCGTAGGAATGGTTTGTAAATCTTGTTCATGAGACTATAGAAAGTGGATGCAACATTAAAAAGAACAAAATACATTATTAGACACTCATAATGACTTTCATGTGTTTTGCAGGTTGTCTTAGGGATGTTCGTCTCTTTCATCCTGATTTGTTGGTATTCTGAACACAGATCAAGCTTAGTGAAAATATTTTCTCCATGAATTTCATCCAAGAGTGGATCATCAATAAATGGGATGGGAAATATGTCATTGATCATAAACTTATTGAGAGCCCTAAATCAAGACACATGCACCAAGTGCCTTCCTTCTTTAACACCATGAATATTGGTGATGAGCAAGGGATGGTACTAAGATGTATGAACCCTACCTCCAATAGTTACTAAATGATATTTTTTATTTCATTATTTTGTGCAAAGCGTGTCAATAAAGACATACATTTGTTGGTTGACTTATGTGAAGTTTTCACAGCGAACCTAGCTAGTAGAAAATGAACACAAAAAGTCTGTGAGAGAGAAGAGAAGATAATTGAATGAAATAATTGTATTAACTATTTTGCATACTCAAAGAGTGAATAATTTACAATATATATAGGCTACATGAGTAACTAATGCACCATAGTGGTTATGTAGAGAGATCTAGACAGTCACTGACAGAAACTAAAGTAATCTGTCAGATAGTCCTAGTTGATTGGTCCATGTAATCATCAATTAACTAAGTCACACGTATGGAAGTGAGAGAAACACATGCAATGACAAGATGTGTGACCTCTTGGCCATGTGCATGAGATATGCGCACTCTTGGTGAGGAAACTAATGTGAACATGCAATTGTTGGTGATAAAATTGAGGTTTTCATGCATGAGTGACTTTCACTAGTCTAACTAAGGTGTAAATGACTTTGAATTGAAGAGGGAAGGCGCCCTATTTTGTAGGAGGTGCCCTAATTTGTAGAAAAATATTCTCATCTATGGAAGTTCCCTTAACATTGGACTACCAACCTTAGGAAAATAACTACGTAGGTGAGTATGTAATATCTCCAACACCCCCCCTAAACACTACTAGGGTGTACATAATGAATGGGTCCCGGCAACCAAGGCCATGTTACGTACCCATTGTACAATGCATCTAAGAATGAAATGCTAAAAAAATAAAGGAAAGAGGGAAAACCTCATGGGAAACACCCCCCCAAAGTATGATGCATAGAAAAAAGGAAGAAGGAACAAAAGAAGTTGCTAAGAAATTGAGTCCTTCACTCCAAGGAGACCTTGCAAATGTGTAAGCTTATGCTCAATGAAGGTTTTATTGAAGAGGTAGATTTATGTACGGATATGATGTAGTGGATGCACTAGTGAGATGTATACATATACACACTTTCTCTTATTGTAAATAAGAAGATCCAAATACCATACCATGTGAAGTTTGGATGGAAATTTGTAAATCATGAGGTCGTTTCTGGAAAAATGTTGAAATTTTGTTGATTTTAAAATGCTCGTATCTTCACTTCCCAAACTCCGTTTTGGATGATTTTTTTTTTAAATTGGATATTTTTCCAACATGAATTCAAATATCCATTTTTTTCAGCAAAATATGCTCATAAAGTGTCAGAAGTGAATCTTAAGTGTGCAACCCCCTTTTTGGCTCCTGAGATGCATGCAAGGTGCATCGTTTGTGGCTCTTGAGATGCATGCATAGAAGTCTCTACATGTGGATCCTACGATGCATGCATGGCACATGAAAAAGTGTATGCATTTGGATCATAATATGCATGCATGGAACATTCAAAAGTGTCTACATGCAGCTACTGAGATGCATGCATGATATCTTCTGCATGTGATTCAGAAAACAAATCTAAAATGGAGTAGACATCATCTCCAATGAATGACACAAAAATGTGTGCAAATAATTGTGTAGAAGACTCTTTAGACTGAGAGGCTTGATATTTCAATGGATTTTATGTTGGCTCTATCTTATCAATCTTCTGCATGCAATGTTCACAATCTTATGTATTCCTGAATAGAACCTCCAATCTAGTCCATAGTTTGTCATGAGTTGAGAGTGATTCCTCCTCTACATGATATTATAGTTCAGGAGAAATAGATATGCAGATAAATCCAAGAGATATGTCTTATATGTTGAGAAAATATTTTTTTCTCATCTACAGAATCAGGCTCTCCTTATGTTTCCATGGTTATTTGGTATAATCCTATACTTATGAGAAGAAGTAGAATCTTTGACTTCCACTCCAAATAATTATGAGCGTGAGAAGTATTTCTAGAGAGTAATCCATCTGTTTTCACTGCATCTTCCTCATATACATGCAAATATAAATTCTTATGCACTTTCTCCTAATAATCGAGGCTCTAATACCATGTGATGTTTTCACAATGAACCTAGCTAGTAGAAAATGAACACATAAAGCTTGCGAGAGAGAAGAAAAGAGAGTAGATTGAAAGAATTGTATTAACTATTTTGCACACTCAAAGAGTGAATAATTTACAATAGATATAGTCTACATGAGTAACTAATGCAACATAGTAGTGATCTAGAGAGATATATACACTCATTGACAGAAACCAAAGTAATATACCACCTAGTCCTAGTTAACTGGTCCATGCAATCATCATTTAACTAAGTCACACATATGGAAGTGACAAAAACACATGAAATCATAAGATGCGCACCCTCTTGGCCACATGCATGAGATATCCCCACTCTTGGTGCGGAAACCAAGGAAAACACACAACTGTTGATGATAAAACTGAGGTTTCCATGCATGAGTGACTTCCACTGGTCTAACTGAGGTGTAACTGAATATGAACTAAAGAGGGAAGGTGCCCTATTTTGTAGCCGGTACCCTATTTTGTAGGAGTCACCCTAATTTGTAGGAGAATATTCTTAGGAGAGAATATTCTCATATATGGAAGTGAAAACAACATTGGACTATCAACCTTTGGAAAATAATTACCTAGGTGAGTGTGTAATATCGCTAACAACTTCCTAGAATTAGGGGAATTCCATGCTCATGCTATCCTCGAGAAGGGGGTAAACCCTGATGTTTTTCGAGGACTAGATGCAATTCTAGGTGGATTTCTTGTGTCAAATTATCGATAACCTATATGGCATTAAATTGGGAAATAAATCTAGAGTGGCATTTCATTAATAACTCTCCATATGATGAGATCTTACTATTTCAAGAGAGCCTACATGAATCCCTCGAAGGGTGTGTACATGACCCTCTTTAGTGAAACTCATATAGATTTATTTTAAATCCATGGTGATTGGCCCCAACGTGCATAGCCATTATGCCCTTGATACTATATTACAATCACAAATGGAAAATAGATGGGTTTTGAGCTGATAGTCTCCCATTTGGGGTTTTACCTTTTTACATCTACCCCCACATTTCATCATACCTCCAGTAGCGATAATGATTTGAAAGTTGTGCATCGGGTGTACAAAAAAATGGGTGTCTTCTTCCACTCTCTTGTGAATGAAATTGTGAGTACTGCCACTGTCAAATAGGACTATAACTTTTCAGTTCTTGATGTATCTTGTGAGCTTCAAGGTTTGCGGAGTCAAAATTCTTGATAATGCATGCAGGGAGATGAGTGGTTCTTCATGAGGGAATGGATTTTTGATATCCAATTGAGTTTGAGTGTTGATGTATTCAATATGTAACTCCGGTGTCTCTTTGGTATTTATTTCTTTGGTAAGGGCCTGAGTGGTCATATCAATTTGAATTTTGGAACAATTTATATTTTTTTTACACTAATGACCCGGAGCATATTTTTCATCACAATTATAGAAAATTCCACATATTTGGTGGTTTGTCATTTTCGCTAGAGACAAACTTTGTACTTTCAAGAGATGAGTAGGAGTTGTTCTTGGGGAATTTCCCGAGAGAAAACGAGTGTAGGGAATGAAGGCTGGTTTTTTTTGTTTATGCATTGATCACAATCTCTACTTCTAGGGATCTTTGATTCACTTCCAACTATATAGCAGGATGTTGCATTCTGACTTGTGCTTGAATCTCCTTCTTTAAGACACTAATGGAACATTATTTATAGAAAGAATACGTTAAGTTCTCTATATAGATGGTTGAGACAAGATTTTTAATTTCAAGGGATAAGTAGGATTTGTTCTTGGGGAATTATCCTAGAGAGAACGAGTGTAGGGAATGAAGGCTTGTTTTTTTGTTTATGCATTTACCACCATCTCTACTTCTATGGTTCTTTGAGTCGCTTCCAACCATGTAGCAAGACATTGCATTCTGACTTGTGCTTGAATATCCTCCTTGAAGCCACTAATGAAACATTCTTTATAAAAAGAATATGTTAAGTTCTCTATATGGATGGCTAATTTCTCAAAGGATGTCATAAAGTTTGTGATTGGACCTATTTGGCGTAGATTGGTAAGCATCCCCAAAGAGTGTGTATGTCTCTCGAAACATGCATGGATAGATTTAACAAACTAACTACAAGTGATGTATCCCACATAGCCTTTTTTATGTCATTCCCACCATTTACATCATTCTAGATCCACATACATGACCCCCACCCTAAGTTTCATCATGTCATTAGTAATTCCCTGGAGGGTGAAGTAATGTTCCATATGGGTGACCCATCTTGATAGGTGAGAACCATCAAACTTGTTCATATACACCTTAGGAGAATGATGTCATATGTTATTATCCATTGGTCTATTGTTGTGCAGACCTGAAGAGGGTTATGGGTGGATAAATAATCCCAAGTTAGAATTGTATTCATGGTGTGGCTTAATGTGTTGTGCAGTCCCGTGTTCTTCTTCTAGTATGCCTCGTGCTATTATAGGTGCCAACTTCTCTGTCAAACTTCTCATCCGAATTACAATCCAAACTATTTAGGATATGTTGAATTTCCTAAATATGGTTATTAAGACTTGTGTATTGAGTATGCAATCGATCCAATATGTCGGTAGTAGAGAGGGTGGCCATATTTTATGGGGATTTGACATGAGGTGGTTTATAGGAATCCTTCATGGGTGAGCGCACTGAAAAAGGTGATCTAGATTATTTTGAGAACGAAATGAAGGCAGATATTTAATAGAGAAACACACAAAGATATTGCAAGAAACACAAAGATATAGTAATACACATTTTCTATTAATGAGTGAAATGTACAGAAACTATAAAAATATAGAGTGAATGAACTCACTAGAATGGTGGTATCTTATCTCTAAGAAGAGATGTGATGGATATGCTCATTCACAAGAAGATGATTACAATGAGGCTCCAAAGGTATTTTTAACATTAAGAATAAATGAGAAAAAACTAAACATCCAAAACCCTAACCCCAAAAGATGAAATGTCAAAAGGCTTGTGGGCCCCGATGGGGGTAGTTGATACGTCAACTTCCCAAGGGCGTAACGTTTTCATATGATATATATTTGGGGTACATAATAGATCATTGGAAAGGTCTAGTTGAGAAGTACACATTATGGTTGGCCTAGACTATGCCTTTGGTTATTATTTAGGTGTTGTTGCGCATAGAAAATGTTGTTTAGGGCCTCTAAACAACCCTGGAAGTTCAGGACCCAAAAAAGTGTAGAAAAAAATACCAAAATGGAAAACTGTGCTTTGATCCATTGGAATAGGTGGGTGGCCACTGATATCCACCTGGATCAAAAGGTTACCTAGTCCTGAGGAAAACAGAGTCTCAAGTGTTATATCTCTCTGATATACATGACGAGTCCAACAACAGTACTTGACCCAGTATCTCAAGGTACTAACTAAGGAGGCTCAACCATACCCTTAGTCGTGTTGCTCAACTACCCAAGTACTAGGGAGTGATCTACACAAGTGTTGTTGTTGATATACTATAGCAACAACATGATCTATTATCTTATCTAGAGCTAGTTTCACGTATACCTAGGGGACTTTCTATATACCCAAGGGTACATGGAAGTGAGATTTTGTATGCATGTACTATATGATATGGTATTGCTTGAAGGGGTACCAATAGGGGTTTCAAGGGTTTCTGTCAGGCTGCGATATTAAATATTTTAATGACCTGAAACACTAAATTGTCAAACCAAGGCAAGTAAACTTAGAGCTGCTACACTGTATGTGTGGGTAAGCTAATTCCTATTTAAAGACTATTCTTAGAAGGAAACATAAACTCACTCTTAAAAACTGAATCCTAATGACTACCTTGAAGCTTATCATTTCCTATGTAATTCATCAACAGAAAACAGTCCTATGCCTAAGTGCAAATGCTTCTATTTCTACTCTAATGCAAGTTCGCAGAACTATCTACCACTACCTTTAATCATCTATCATCTTCTCTATCTAAGCCATAACAGAAAGATTATTTCCTAAAACTCTTTTAATCTAAATATCGAAAATAAATCTAAATCTGTCTACAAGAAAAATAAAGAAACATCCTACTTACCCTACTGGTACCGGAAGCTTCCTCTAGTTCAATTGCAACTAAACTATCTTAACAAAGCAAAGTAACCTAACTACCCTAACTAAAGAAAAGTAAATTCAAGCTCGCATTCACTTTAATCTACGTTCAGCTTGAAAACTAGAAACAGAGCTATTCTAATTCACACTTTAAATCCTACAGGAATCAACCGTGCTTTCAATACTCATCAACGTAAAGGATGTTAATGTGCTAGAAACGATACAGTTGGAGAGTAATTAAGCAAGAACTTGAAAAAATTAATTCCCAAGCTCTAAGCTAACATGCATGCGAATATTAAAATACTGAAATGAACTAAATCTAAGACAGAGAAAAGCAGCGACTTGAACCTGTTTGGAGGGCCCAACCAAAAGGTACAAACGCTGGAAGGAACAACCAGAACTACTCAATCATTCTATGCAAACACCGTGTATACTTCACGCTCCATTTACTCAGAAGAAAATAACTCAAATCGTATGACAGTAAAGTAACATAACGCAACAGCAGATTATATTTAGAAATGTGTATCATAACATAACATAATCTAATGTTCCTTAGGAGTGATCTTCTGTTTATATAGATCCTCCTCAATAACAGTTTAAAGAAAAAATACATTAATTCAAACGGATCCCAGATCCGAAAATAACTCGAAATCAGTTAAAAACGGTCTTCACATCTTCGTGACACGTAGTGTCACGAAGTGTGAATCATGAAACGCTAACAACTCAGTTCTATAATTGTGCCTTCAATCATCATCTGAGTGATGACTCCATCTGTCATGTAAATCTCACTATCTCCCACTCAGGCCATAACGCGTGAATCTTTAGCAGCTTCGTTGGTATCTCCACAAGGTGCGAGCTGGTACCTGGTACTGGCAAATCCTATTTCAAAAATAGAAATAGTACCTAACCCAAGCCATATTAGTTTCAATGTTAATTTAAAGCATCAAAATACATAAAAATAACTTGAAACGTAAAAATACCTTGAGTAGCCCCATTGAGTGGTAAAGAGATGTCAATCATGTCAAAACAAGGCCAAAAGGGAGTGGTACTGGGTATGGAAATGGAGGTCTTTGTGATATAATATAGGCAAAACATGATCAAAACTAGAGACCAACATGCCCCCAAACTGAAGTCTGTGCCTGTCCTCAGGCAACAAAAAGTCAAAGACTGGTAGCAATCAGAGTGTTGCAGCAGTTGCAACCAACATCTGTAACTTCTCATGTTTCTTCAAATTTCTAATTTCTTTCTTGAGGACTCGGTTGATGATGATATGCTTCCTAGAAGTCTTCTGTAGTCTCCTGTTCCTCTGCAAAATACCCCTATTCCTTCGTTTTAGTCTTTCAATTTTAGACAAGAAATGATTTATCCTGACTTTCATGAGTTCATTCTCATTTTTGATATGTCGGTCCAAGATAGTGTACTCCTGTAGCTTTTCTTTCAACCTGTTATTCCTGCTTTCTAGTCTTGCTACCATTGGTTTCAAGGATCGACTGGAGGAAATTTCACAGTAGGTTTCAAATGTTTGATCTTGTCCTGGTTGTTCTTGAGGACTGGATGCATGAGTAAACTCGTCTGGACTTTGAGCACGGGTGTGAACTCTATCGGAATTATGATCTGGACTGAGTTCAGTAATGAACTCATCTGGATTTCGTTCATAGGTGTCAACTGGTTCTGGATGATCTGGACTGAGTTCAGAGGTGTCAACTGGATCGGGTTCAGGGGCGAACTCTCTTTGTATCCGATCAGGGGTACCTGTTGGTACTTGAATTGGCTCATTCTGCTCAATTCCTTTGGCAGTAGCCTGCCGATCCACCTTACGGGCCTTTCGAATTAATTGGGACAGAGTCCAAGTCATTTCAGAGGGCTTTGGAGCCTCTTCATGATCATCCACACTTTCTAACCTCTCCTGTGGTGGGTAACTGGGCACAAAGTTATCCATACCTGATAATGTGCTCTTACATTTTCGTTTTGGATTTCTCCTAGGTTTGTTAGTCAACTCTGCCAGTTCTTCCACGTCAATTATGTTCTCAGCAGCTAGGGAAGAGCTCGGGGCTTCAACATGTGCCTTTGTAGGAGTAGTATTCTTCACAGTTTCATTATTGGTTTCCACTCCATCAGAACCATGAGCATCAAATGAATGTTATGAATCAGGGTCTCCAGCACGGGCTTTGGTCGGGGTTTTAACCCTCTTTTTCCTAGAGTTCAACTTTTTGTGTAAGGGAACAGGCTTAACACTCCTATCTTTAGACTGGGCAGAGGCTAGGGTTTTGACAGTGAACAGATCCCAAGTTTCTTGCTTCTTGGACAGTGCAGACTTGATCAATATCTTAACAAGACCAAAGTGAAATAGACTTCCTCGAAAATCTTTGGCCTTTTGGACCTGTTCGGCCATCCTTTTTAAACTTTTCAACAAAAAGAAGGGTATGTTCAGCAGATGATTACCTGTGAAGTGTAACAGGAGTCGGGCATGGCAGGGAAATATGATGGTATATCGTCCTTCACACGTGAGGTAACGTTGGAGGATGGCTAACAATTGAGCCCACTGTGGTTCCAACCATGACCGCGATGTTCCTTCGGACCATTGTGTTTCCTGGTACTGAGGTTTCAAAAGCTGCGTACAGAGATTTTTGTCAATAGGTTGTCCCTTTGTCCATCTCTAACCAGTGGTGGGCAGTTGAATTGCTTCTGAAATAAATCTCTCCGTGACTTCGAATTTGAGATCACCCACTTTAGCGATCCCACCTTGAAAATGCAGAGAAAATTGAAGTGTAATTGCATCATTATATCCATCGAATTTCCTTAGAAACGGCTCCCATCCTGCCTTCTTAAAAATATCTCTGGTTGCCTCATACTCCGGAAGGGATTCTAGATCTGCATATGTCTCTGGTTCATGGCGATTTGCTACCATGGTCCCACTTGATATCACAGGGGAAGTCTATAGGTGAGCAGTGAAATTTGGATGAGGGCGATGAAGGAAGAGAATGTGATGAAGGGAATAGTCGGGAGGAAAATCATATAAGAATATTTGAATTGTCGTGGGGATCGATAGGGTGTCGGAAAATGATGAGAGTCGTACATGAGTGCAGAGTTATCATATACGAGTCATGTCGAACTCAGCTCTGGTAATGTCGTGTGTTTTTTTATGATATGAGAGGTCGAGGTGGGTTGGTTCATTAGGTACAGGTCATGGTTATGATTAAACATTATGGAGTAAACAAGGCATCCTTAGTTCAAACTATTAATTATGCAAATTAATACAGTAAATCAACATGAACTAAGCATACCTGAGTTAAATTACCTATCCCTTTTGTTCTGTAATTCTTGCTATAGAATTTTTCTTTTGAAACCAAGTCTGGATCTGAAGGGCGCGAAAATTGTGATTGCTCTTGTATTTCTAATGACCACTGTAGCTGATGAACTCTATGCTGGTACTGACTGGTACTGATGAAACAATCAGGAATCTGCAGAG
Source organism: Picea sitchensis (assembly GCA_010110895.2). Taxonomy (NCBI): domain Eukaryota; kingdom Viridiplantae; phylum Streptophyta; class Pinopsida; order Pinales; family Pinaceae; genus Picea; species Picea sitchensis. The sequence continues at coordinate 44,426 of SNQJ01S0043304.1, forward strand.
AAATTTGAAAACATAATATCCTGCTGAGAAAAACTCCTTGTTTATAACAAAAATTTCTCTGATGATGATCTCTGAACCTGGCTTTTGTTCTGTCCTGAAAAAATCAACTGAAATCATGTCTTCAACAGCTTCAAAACTCTACCCATGGTACAATTCTGATTTGTGTGAATGAATGTTCTGGAGTCAAACACAAACAGAAATCATCGGATCACCAGGCATTAATGAATGCCATTAACCGATGCGAGATGACCCACCAGTGATGTCAATGGGCCTCAAGGTACCTACAGCACATCCTAATAGGTACGAATAAAGGTGTTGGTGTCGAGTCACCTGTAGGATCCATCAACCAAGAGACATTAGTGTATTCCCAGGGTTGTCAGCAAGGACATCTGCCATTGAGGCATGCAGAGTCCAGGGTGCTAAATAATCTCTAATCTCTGCTCTAGATAAAGTGTTGATGTCAATGGAGTGAGATTTGTTGGAAGGTGGACCTTAACATATTCCACATCATCCAACGCGAGTGCAGATAGAAATCTT
>SNQJ01S0043304.1:56499-70529 GCA_010110895.2 Picea sitchensis
TTATGGAACATATCCAACACATTCACCAACAAGTCCATGACATTCTGGAAAAATCCAATGCCAAGTACAAGCAGCGTCATGACCAGCATCGAGTGCCACACACATACCAGGTGGGTGATAAGGTTTGGTTGCATTTGCAGAAAGAAAGACTCATGGGACCTCATCGCAAGCTACACCCACTTTGTTATGGGCCATATACTATCACCAAGGCTATCGGGGATAATTCTTTTGAATTAAGCATCCCTCCATTTCTTGGCTTGCACCCTGTATTCAATGTTGAGCTCCTTCGCCCCTATTTTCCACCATTGTTGGACACCTCAGAAGTGGTCGAGCAGTTGGCACCAACAGAACTCAACCCTGACTATTTGGAGAAGGCAACAGTTGATCGGATCATGGATTCACAGGTCAAGGGCACTCGCCAGCAACGTGTCCAGCTCTATCGAGTCGTGAAGGCTGGGCAGTTCCTGCATCAGGGCAAGTGGCTCACCCAGAGCCAAATTCAGTTGAAATTCTCCCATATTATCATGGAACTTGACACAATGGGGACCATTACTTCTTAAGGGGGGAGGAATGATCTATATGGGTATCGGTGGCCGCCCACCTTTCCATCTGGCTCAAAACATTTTTCTGGCATTTCTGGTAATTTACTATTTTTAGCAGTTTTTTCGGGTCCTGAACTTCCAGGGCCATTTTGAGGCCCTAAACGATGTTTTTTTGGGTATGTTGCTTTTGAAAAATAGCATCTATGATGTTATTTTGTCTTGAGCATTGTAGGCCTCGGATATATCTTTCCAACGAGCTATCGTGCACCCTAAACGGAGATCGTATGCAATAGTTATGACTCCGGGAAGTTGATGGACTAACTTACCCAAACAAGGCCCACTTGACTTTTGGCGTTTCATCTTCTAGGGTTAGGTTTTTGGTTTCTACCTTCCTGCTTTTGATAAATAAGGCCCTTCGGCCTCTTTTTGTAAGGAGCTTGGTCACAGATGAGTGTAGCCGCCACATCTCTTATTAGGGATATGCTACCACCATTCTAGCTATGTATTGTTCAACAGTTTTACAGTTTCTCTATTTCATTAATTAATAGAAGTGTGTGTTTTTTGTATCACTGTGTTCTCTGCAATACTATTGTGCACACTCTGTTATTTGCTTCTTACATTCCGATCCTACATAAATCCAGATCAACATTTGACTTGTCAAGGCACAATAGGATCGACTTTTACAAAGGCACAATATGGTTGAATTAACAAATATAATATAACAGTATTCTTTGGGGTTTTGTCTTGGTCAAATACAATATGAATATAATAATATCTTTCGAAGCTACTCAAACTTCAACACTCCCTCTTAGCAAGGAAGGTATTCTTCTCGCACGAACATCACGACTACTTCTACTCTTATATACACTTGACCATTGACTTGTTGAATTTCCACAAATCTATATTGAAGAATTTTTGTAACCACATTAGCATCCAGGGTCTCATCATCCATCTGAGATTTATGTCATCATGGGTCTTTCACTCGCCATCTCACACAAAATCTAGCATCTAGTTCCACAATGAACTAGTAACCTCTGGTTGGCACACCAGGCAACTGGTCCACAATTACTAGGAATATAATCACAAATATTAGGTGATCTAGTGCACACACACTACCCATCTGTCCCAAGGCTAGGAAACACCTTCAACCACACAGGTTGTCCCACCAGCTTAAAATTTGAGTAACTAACCAGCCCTCAAGGCATGGCATATACTGACCTTTTGTGAGGTCATGTTGATTGGTGTCATAGTTAGTAACTTTGCGCACTAGACTTTTCACTGGAGTAGCAATATGTGTACCAGGATTTTTCACTAGAGTAGCAATATGTGTACCAGGATTTTTCACTGGAGTAGCAGAGACTCGGCATACCATGCATTATCACTGGAGTAGCCATATACGTACCAAGATTTATCATTGGAGTAACAGTAACTCAGTGTAACAGGATTTATCACTGGAGTATCCATCTGTGTACCAGGATTTATCACTGAACAAGCAATAACTTGGTGTACCAGGATTTATCATTGGAGTAGAAGTAACTTGACATACCAAAAATTTTCACTGGAGTAGTCGTAACATGCCCGTGAATGACCACCCATTGCTTCTGCCACATGCTGAATTTTTTTCCCTGGATCACAGTTGTAACTCATCACTTCCTCTTACTAGGGACATCCTTCTAGACCACACCAATCTTGTCTCTGAAGTACACAAATTTCAATTTCGACAGAGGCTTGGTCAACACATCAACTATCTTCTCATCTGTAGCGGCATATTATAGCTTCATTGCTCCCCTTTGTACCATATCTCTGATATAATGGTACCTGATCTCGATGTGCTTGGACTTGTCATGGAACATTGGGTTCTCTTTCAACTTCACACAACTCTGGTTGTCACACCAGATAAAATTCGCCTCTAACTTGAGATTAAACAATCTTGCAAACAGTTTCCAAGCCACGTTGCTTTGTTGCTAGTTGAACATGTTGATATATACTATGTTTTAGTTGTAATGAGAGCCACACTAGTCTTCTCCCTGCTAAACCATGAGATCATAGTTGATCCCATACTAAAGCAAGATCCAGATGTACTCTTTTGTTCTGCAACACTACCAGCCCAATCTAAATCAGTAAAGTCTTATAGTCTTATCTCATGATCTGAAGCATATCTGAGTCCATAATCAATTGTACCCTTCAGGTACCTCATCACATGTTTTGATGAAACCAAGTGAACACTTCTTGGTTCAACCATAAACTAACTCAATGTGTTCACTACAAAACATAAATATGGCCTCGTGTTCGTTAAGTGCATCAACGAACCAATCATATGTCTATACATTGTGGCATCCACTGTCTCTGAAGATGTATTGCTCAACAACTTCATATTTGTCACCATCAGTGTATGCATGGTATTGCAATCCATCACTATGAATCTCTTCATAATCTCAACAACATATTTTCCTTGGTTAATGAAACTCTCACTCAGTCTCTTCCATACCTCTAGACCTAACAAGTAATGCATCATGCCTAGGTCTTTCATATCGAACTCTGTAGCAAGATTCCTCTTACTATCGGTGATAAGATTATATTCTCCTATTAGAAACAAGTCATCCACATACAACAATAGTATCACTGGTCCACCATCCACAACCTTGAAGTATAGGTTGGAATCTACTTTACTCTTGGTAAATCCCAAGCACATCAGGAAGCTGTCAATTCTAACATACCATGCTTTGGGTACTTGATTTAACCCATACAAGGATTTCTTCATTCTACACACGTGTATGACTGACATATGTCTCGAAACCTTTTGGCTTCTCCACATACACTCCTTATTCTATTACACCATTTAGAAATGTTGTCTTCACGTCCATCTGGTGTACCTTCCACTTCTTTACTACAACTAACACAAGTATAGCTCTAATCTAAGTGTATCTTTCCACATGAGAAAATGTCTCCTCATAATCTATTCCTTCTTTATGGGAGAAACCACGTGCCACAAACCTTGCCTTGTACTTCTCGATACTTCCATATGTTGAATGTTTTGTTTTGTAAATCCACTTGGAACTTACAACTATCTTCTCTTTCAATCTCGGAACCACATCCCAAACATCAATATTTGCAACGGATTGGTACTCCTCAACCATGACATCCTTCTATTCTTTCTTCTTTGAAGCCTCTTCATAACTGGTAGGCTCATCATCAATGATGTCACTTAGCAATTCCACATAGCTAGAGTATGGTCATGACCTCTTTCTTTCTCTTAAGGATCCATCTGGAACACCATACTTTTGTGCATCTGGAATGATATCTTGATCCCAAGCTGGTCTTCTCTTATTGGTATTCATCTCTCGGTATGAGTCTACCGGTAACCATGGTTCTTCCATATGATCTTCTAGTACAACATCATCATCTGTATATGTATTTGTAACTTTGGGAGATTTAGGCTCCTCGTCATGAACCTCATATGAATGATGTTGTCTCAATCAACTGAAATTTGTGTCCTCATCGAAGGTGAAATCTCTCCTAGTTTCAATCTGATGGTGACCAGGGATGTAAACTTTGTATGCCTTTGATGTTTGACTGTATCCAAGAAATATACCCTTGTTTCCTTAAGGGTCTAGCTTCGATCTATTGTCCTTGGGGACATGCACATATATTTTACATCCAAATATCATCATGTGGTTGACCTATGGCTTTTCACCTGTAAACATATATTTTGGTGTCTTGTTCCCAAGTACTCTGTGGGGACTTATGTTCTACCCATATACAACGATATTGAATGCCTATGCCCACAAATGTATTGGTAACTCTTGATCATGAATCATGGATTTTATTGCTTCCATGATTGTACAATTCTTTCTTTCTGCCACACCATTCTATTGAGTATTGTAGCAAGTAGAGAGCTCCCTCTTAATCCCAACTTCCTGAAGTGAATTCTCCTCCATTATCTGATCTCAAAATATTTATCTTCTTTTCATACAAGTTTTCAACAAGTGCCTTGAACTCTTTGAACTTGTTGAACACTTCATTTTTAGCCTTCAAAAAGTAAATCCAAATTTTACATGAGAAATCATCAATAAATGAAACATAATATACATACATGTTAAGTGAAGCGACTGACATCAGTCCACACACCTCTAAATGTATGATGTACAAGACTACCTTAGCTTTGCTATCAACGCTTGGAAATATTTTCTTCACGTTCTTTCCTTGTGCACATCCCTTGCATATTCCTTCATGGTCTACTTGGATTTCTGGCAAACTTGTCACCATTTTGCTCACGATTGGTAGGGATTTGTAATGTATATGAGAAAACCTCTTATGTCATAGTTCACTTGGAGTAACTGTACTGTGTACTAATGCTGAAACATAATGTCCTTTTAACTTTTATAATCCTCCTTCTTGGACCCCTATCACTAAGACATCGTCAATAGATTTTCCTTTAGGACACACAAGGAATTCTCCATCAATGAAAGCAACTATGAATCCTTTCTCATCTATATATGAGATTGAAAGGAGATTCTTCTTTATACCAGGTACATACAATACATCCTTCATATTCATAGGTTTTTCGGAGTCTAACTTGTAGGATGCTTCTCCTACTCCTTTAATGAGATATTGATAGTCATCACCTAGCTTCACCTTGTGAGGTGAATATTTCTTAACTAGATCTAAGAGAGATTCCTTATAACTAGTCATGTGCTCAGAAACACCGCTATCAATAAGCCATGTGTCACTTCCATGAGTGATTGTACCTGTAAGATTTGAGATCAAAACATATTCTTCACTTGAGTATTCTTATTTGATTTTCTCATGATCATGTTCACCATCTTCTGCGGCATGAGAATGATGTCTTTTATACTTTCATTTTCTGACCTGAACTTTGGAGTTGAGACAATTTATGGTAATGTGTCCCATCTTCTGACAAATGAATCATCTATAATTTGAGAAGTTTGTCTTGAAATTGTGAGTCTTTTGTAATCCATGAGGTTTCTTATGTGAGTGAACTTCCTTCTTGCTCTTTCTTTTTCTGGTATGTGCTTCCAGGGCTTGATTTTCTTCATGACCTAGTTTCTCTTCTCTTGTTGCCAATTTGGATTCTTCCTGAGTAAAATTCTGCCATAGTCTACTAAACATTTTTATCCTTATTCTTTAGCATATACCATGAATAAATGATTCCCAAGATGTAGGGAGACAATTCAATGTAGTTATCACCAACTTGGCTTCTTCGATTGTGTCTCCAATGGATTCTAGATGTTCTTTAATCTGAGATACTCTTGTGAAGTATGATTGGATAGTTTATGAACTTTTCATCTTCACATTATTGAGTTGTGTTCTCAAGGTCCTCTTCTGGTTGATATTCTTTCCTTCATACAATCGGGATAAGGTATCAAATTTTTTCTTGGGATTTGTTGACAATGAGACACGGGGGATCAAATGATCCTTTATAGAATCAACAATGATTCTCTTCACCTTCACTAGGTTCTTTTTTTACTTTGATTTGGCCTCATCTTCATTAGGTTCTGGAACGTCTTCTTTTATAAAATATTATGTATCATTCTCTTCTAGAATGAGCATCACTCTGTACTTACATGCTCAGAAGTTATCAACACCTTCAAGCTTCTCATCAAGCTTGGTACTGGGTACCATCTTGTTCTTGAACAATATAATAAAGACATAAAACTTTTCAAAGAAATATTTTGTACTTACTAGAGAGTGTTATGCCAATATGACTAGTTCCAGATTTTGCAGTTACCAAGACGTCTTGAACTAGGGTTTATGACAAACCCTAATTTTTCAAAATATGAATTTTGGAACTCTGCTCCAAGGGAAAGGTGCACCCTCCTAAGGAAAGTTCCTTAGTGGTCTTACTTTTACCAGCGTCCTTCAAAAAGTGGGTGAAAACACCTTCTAGGGTTTTGTGCAGTTGCAACACTAGTAACACTTTAAAAAACTTCATCAAACTGAGAATCTAATCCCAAGGAAAGATGCACTAGGTTTAGGAGAGTATCCCTATGGTATTATTTTCCACAACGAGCTCTTCTAAAATGTCCAAATGGCTTCTTTCAGACCCGATCTGATTCCCTATTAAAATTCTTCTTAAGCAGTTAAGTGTGTATAATATTCTTTAACATTAGTATATTAAAACAATAATTGCATGCGTATGGACCACTGAAAGAAGGACATCCACAATATACACAAGGTTTATCCCAGGAAACCCTCGTGGGGGAGAAAACCCAATAAATATTCTTCAATTTAGATTCTTCAACAAGTACAATGTCTATCTCAAGAGAGATCTCACCAAAACAAAATATCCACTAGAAACCCTAACCAGAATATAGTAGCGCACCACCAGACCAAGATAGTCCTTCACCAGATAACCAAAACCCTTTAAAAACTTCCTTTGTAGTTTCATACCCCTTCTTCTGTAGCTGTGTCACTCTCTCAGACTTGTGCACTTGTGTGAGACATCTTGTTGTATGTCTTCTCAAATGAGGCACCTAGTCTCTTATAAATACAGGTTGTGCCCCCCGGTAAATTAGGCCAGGGCCGACCTATCCAGTTTATCTTTCTATTTTACATTTGACTTGTCAATGTACAATAGGGCCAAAGTTTACAAAGGCGCAATAGGGACAAATTAACAAATATAATATAATGTTATTCTTTAGGGTTTATTCTTGGTCAAATACAATATAAATATAATAATATCTTCTGAAGCTTAAAATTATTTTGAAGCAGTTAAGTTTGTATAGTATTCTTTAACTTTAGTCTATTAAAACAATAAATGCATGCATAAGGATCACTGAAAGAAAGGAATCCATAGTAAACACAAGGTTTATCCTGGGAAACCCTTGTTGTTATGGAATAATTCCCCTGCGGAAAGATGAATCTTCCCTTGGAATAAAAACCCCTAATATCGAGACAGAAAAACACATGTGGAAACTAACATCCCTTTGAATTTAGTTTAACTAATCAGAAAGAGAGAGAGAAGGAGAAAAGGCATGATGCACCTAGTTTAAAAGTTTTTCCTCGTTGCTTCCAATCCGATCTTGATCTCCAAACTCCTTAGCGCAACTCGATACCAGCAATGCAATAGACAACAAAGAGAAACAAATAAATCCTATTCTACAAGATTAGATCAAACAAATTCATCTACAAATATTGAAGGAACAATAGACAAGCACATGCAAGAATACACAAGCTTGAAGGAACAATAGACAAGCACATGCAAGAATACACAAGATTGAAGGAAATAGGCAAAGTATATTAAAATTAGAACCCAAAGAGAATACTTACAAACATGGATGATGATTCAACACTCCTCCAATATCTCCTTGTCCAGACCCTTGCATGAATCCCAAGATCATAAATTTGATATATATGTATGTCTCTTCTTCACCTTGGAATGGCCTCCTTTTATAGGCTTGGGAGGCTCAACCACCATGAGTAGATTTGGAGATTAGTTGAGGATATGTCTCCTTTAGTTTAGTATATGATCCTAGGATAGTGCCATAGGATAGCATTCTATCCAAACCAACCTCATCTCTTAGAGTTGGCCTTCAGAAAGAGGCGGGATTCTCCAAATTTTCCTCTAACCAAAATCAATGCTCCCCTATAGTTAGAGATAGAGCATTGATCCCATACCAGAGCTCCCTAAATAAGGTAAAGGGGGCGTTGATCTATAGGGAATCACTCCCATAACATATCCAGGGGGGGCTACCTTTCAAAAATTCTCAAAAAATGGTCATTTTCAAGTAAAACGTGTGTTTATGTCCTTGAAATGATGGGTTTTTTCCTCCAATATGACTTAGGGATCATGGAAAATGTTCTTTTGTGGTTTCAATGGGTTAAAACACATATAAAAGTGCATGTGACACTTAGTAAGGTGCATACAACACTTGACGACACTTGTGACACTTACCAAGGTGCATACAACACTTGCGACACTTAGGGTGAGATACTTAAGTGTGGAATTTTTATGTGTAACACTCATGGGGAGAAAACCCAGTAAATATTCTTCAATATAGATTATTCAAAAAGTACAATGTCTCTCTCAAGATAGATCTCACCAAAACAGAAGATCCACCAGAAGCCCTAACCAGAATATAGTAGCACACCACTAGACCAAGATAGTCCTTCACCAGATAACCAAAACCCTTAGGGAAATTCCTTTGTATATGTGTCACCCTTCTTCTGTAGTTGAGTCACTCTCTCACACTTGAGCACTTGTGTGAGAGATATTGTTTTGTGTCTTTTCCAAATGAAGTTCCTAGCCTCTTATAAATACAAGTTGTGCCCCCTAGTAAATTAGGTCAGGGTTGACCTATCCACTTTATCTTTCTATTTTATGCTTGTCAATCCACAATAGGGCGGAATTTTACAAAGGCACAATAGGACCGACTTAACAAATATAATATAACATTATTATTTAGGGTTTTGTTTTGGTCAAATACAATATGAATATAATAATATATCCCGAAGCTACTCAAACTTCAACAATGACCAACAAGAACTATGATCGATCAGAACTTTCATGAAGTAACTTTGAGAGATCAAAAATTTGATGAAGGAACTCTGATCAAAGAACCATGACAAACATGAACTATGACTAATACCAAAAATAACTATGAATGTGATAGTTCAGAGTCCCGAGGAACTACAGATACTATGACTAATAGGAACTATGACTGACAGTTTTTGTTAGTCATAGTTCATATTGGCCAAAGATCCTAGTTCTTCAGTGAGATTTCATGTTGTTATCAATCATAGTTCTTGTCAGTCACAGTTCTTTGGTCATATTTCCTTAAACAAATTTCTTGTCAGTAAAGCTCCTTTGTCAATGTTCCTATTGGTCATAGTTCATGTCATTCATAGTTCATATCCATGATAGTTCTTGTAAAACATAGTTCCTATCAGTCACAGTTCTTATCAATCATAGTTAATGTTAGTCAAAGATCCTAGTTCCTTAGTCAGAGTTCCTATTGGTGTTGATCATAGTTCATAGTTTCTTTTTTAGAATTACTTCATCAAATTTATTTTCGGTCATGGTTCCTAACAATCATAGTTCATGAAGGTCATAGTTCTCTTCGATCAAAGATCCCAGTTCCTATTGATCATAGTTCTTGTTGGTCATAATTCCTATCAATCAAAGTTCTTATTGGTCATCATTCATGTCGATCATATTTATTGTCAATCAAAGATCCTAGTTCCTTGGTCAAATTTCCTATTGGTATCGACCATAGTTCATGTTGTTCATAGTTACTCGATTAGAGTTCCTTCATAAAATTTATTGTCGGTCATAGTTCTTGACAGTCATAGTTCCTATTGATCATAGTCCCCCTCGATCATAGTTCTAGTAAATCAAAGATCCCAAATCCTCTGTCATATTTCCGAGGAACTCTGACTGAGGAACTAGGAACTTCCCCATCAATATTGAGAAATTTTAGCATCCATAAATTGCAATAGGAACTAGGAATAATACCAACAATAACTATAATTGAGGAACTAAGATATTTGACTGATAAGAACTATGAATGACCAGAACTATGATCATGGTTCCTATCAATCATAGTATTTTTTGGTCAAACATCCTAGTTCCTCAGAACTCTGAGCGATAGGAACTATAGGCATAGTTCCTATCAGTCATAATTCATGTTAGTCATAGTTCGTATAAGTCAAATATCATAGTTCCTCAATCATATTTCATGTTGGTATCAATCATAATTTTTGTTGGTCACAGCTCTTCGATTAGATTTCCTTCATCAAATTTCTTGTTAGTCAAAGTTCTTATCAGTTAAAGTTCCTATTGGTCGTATTCCCTCCTTTGAAGCAATTCCTGGGCATCCTTGCACATGTGTTGAGAAGCGATAAAAGGAGGTTAGACCACATGGTGTCTCTTGACATGATCAAAGGAGGTTGTTGTTACAAACACTATGTCTCTTACACATATTCTCTTGTAAAATCCCATATTTATGGGGGTTGTTATCCTTATTTGGAGGAGCACTCCCTTATAAATAAGGACAGGTGATAAATGAAGCCCCTCAACATGGTTAACATGCACATATTGGGAGGAGTGTTCTAAGGAGACGAGAATACATGGTAGCAAAAGTACATTCTTCAAAGGCCATTTATGGGAAGGAATCCATCTTTTAGGGATTATTTTAATTGTTATGTGGTCTAATAATCCCAAAATTGTGGATCTAGAAATAACCATGTATTTTATTGTTACTCCTTGGAGAAAAATGTGGATATAGGACCCATTTATTGCTAGTTTATTGAAGAAGTTGTTGAGGAGGTTAAGGATGTAATATTCTAATCATTATTCTTTGGAGTATTTGTTTATCTAAAACAACAATTATTATTTTATTCGTAAGGAGAATGAGTTATACCTACATATAAAGGGAATATCTCTCCATTTTTCACTCATGGTTGGGTTTGTGAGGAGTCTCTCCTCTTGGATATTTGTTGAATATATTTTTTGAATGCTTAATGGAAATTTTAAGGGTTCTTTCTTATCATATCCGAAGCTATGTTTTGTTTATAATTGTTTGTAGTGGATGCTAGAAACTCCTTGCAAAGAACTTATTTTGAAGGGCCAATGGAGAATGCTATATCTACCATGTTGGAAGTGTTTAATGCAAGAATATTTCCCTCTTAATTTCCTTTGATGTCTTATTTCTGAATGTATTATCTTTCATCTACCATCTTGTTGAGAGTTGTTGGATTAATGTTTCATTGTAAGACACACAATTATATCATACTATTGTTTGAGTGTGGTAGCTTTATAGCCCCTCCAAGTTTTTTTCGACATCATTTAACAATATGTTTAGGCTTATTATGCCATGAATCTATTTGTATTAACCATTCATATTTTTTCCTCTCTTTGATTTGATCATTTGACTCCATTTTTCCCAATATTAGATAAGCAATAGTCCCTTGTCCTCCATCATCCATTATTTTTACTATGCTACAAAAAATGTTTTTCTAAGCTATCCCTTCACATCACCTTGAGCCTCCTTGTCATAGTCTTAGCAATCCTATTTTAGGGAAGCCCCCCTTGTGTTGGAGAAGAGCCAACCTAAAGTGTGGGAGGAAGCTACTATGGTGATAGTGGGTAGCCCCTCTAAGTTACCTTTGGGTTTTCACTTTGTGCTTGGGAATTTTACACATATAAGTGAGAGTTTGGGAGGTAACATAGAGCACATGGAATCTTTGTTGGCATGGAATAACATGCAATTCCTCGCTAACTTTATAATATCCAAGAATTATCACAGAGGTTGCAGATGTGCACTTATCATCCACCACTAAACTAAATATCATACTAGGAAACACTTTACAAATCAACCATTTGTACCATGAAATTCATGAACATGGTCAATGATGTTCAACATGTCTTAATCGATTCCTTTGCAGAAAGAAACAAGTTACATGCCATATGTATAGTAATAATGGAGACTGGCCATTTTGTGTTCTCATACAAACATGCAAGCCAAAATTCCATATTTGGGTCTCCAACCTATTTCAAAAGAATCTATCTTAGTAAATAAAAATATTGCATGAACTATGACACCATCAGAATTTACAATTATTGAAACCAGATAAGTATTATCTTCATTGTTGTAGACAATGGTTGCACTAAATCCTGTAGTTTGTGCATTTCTAACTTTCTTCTCAAATGTGCATGGACAATAGATTATTAGAGCAAATGGGGTGTATATACCTTCACCCAATACAATTTTATTAGTGAGTGGTATAGAAGCATTAAAAGATTCAACAAGTTGTAAAACACCACATGCTCTCAAACCTCTAATCATTCGAGAAAATTTTGATTCAACATCATCAAATGATGTAGATATATTATTTTAAATCATGACCACATTATTAGGTTCTTAAACTTCTATTGGCCAACATTTATTTTCCTATCTTTCAACATTGTTAAACTTAAATGTTTATTTAGACATAAATTGAATTGTATGTGGAGGGCGGCCTTCTGAAAGATGGGATCACATGCAAAGCTAAGCTTCACTGTGTGAGAAATATTTGTAATAGTTGGTTGATTTGTTGGGAATTAATTGCATATAGGGGTTAAACAATGATGTCCTCTATCACCTTCTCTTTTTGGCATTTATATTGGCAAATTAAAGAAGTGTTTTGAAAAAGAAAGTAACATTGGCACTATTGTGGCTAGAATAGTCATCATTTGTAGCACACCCAAACCCCTAACCTTCTCTTAGGCTGGTGGGATGTTAAGATTCATTTCTTCTCAACTCATCTCTTATCAAATTCTAAAGGCCATAGATGGATTATTCTCAGTTGGAGATTCCAAATGACTATGACCATGCCTAGATCTAATCTCTGGATCTCAAGTTCTAGCCTCCCGAAATATCCAAACACTCATTATCTAAATCCACCTCATTACCATGTGGTATCCACATGGATCCCTACCACTTGTTTCATCTAATGTTGCGTTGGCATTGTGTTGATATGGCACTTACCCTTTGGCTTACTATTTGAAGGTTCCGACTTCATGAAACCCTTCTTAGTCATCAAGGTCTATTCCCCATGAAATGTCATTCTCCCAACTACCCTATTTCAACGATGATCACCCTTTTAAGAATTGCTCCAGATCCAACGACTCTCGAGACTTAACCTCCAATGGTTATGATCATATCACGACCTCCAACTTGCATGGCAGATAAATCTCATGCCTTTAACCTCTCTTTCATGATACAAGTAGGTCCTACTAGGATCCATGGCTGAGATTTCATCTCACCTATCCACCGATCAACAGATGTCATTTAAACCCAAACCTTTTAATCTTCTACACTTGCCTCTATCCACACCTTTGGACCATGCCCAACAATATCCAACAAATGTCAAGATCTGACATTCTACAGACTCGACGGTCTAGCCACGGGCCATATCGATGGTTATTTTGTATGCCATGTCAACTCACCACATCATCATGACATTGTCACCTATTTTATTTCTTGATAGGAACCTATCGTGCATCTATGGCGGGGATCTTATCTCTCCTCTATGCCGACCAACAACTCTCATTATTCCTAAAGCCTTTATCGTCATTGGAACTCTTGGCCAATACATGGTATTAACAACCTTCCATGCTCTGATGACGATACATCATTATCGACGATCCAGATCCCATATCTAGAATCTCATCATTATTTTCAGACTTTTGTTAAGTCCTGGCACTCAATCACTCTCAGCAATGATGTGTTGGACAATTGAGAGGGGGGGGCGGGTGAATTAGTTGTCACCGTGCTTAAACAATTATGCTTCTTTTAAAATCTTTACGGGGCACTCAATGATGATCAGAATAATGGGAAATAAGCAAAGGCACATTCAGCATCAGTCACATATATGAGAAAACAGAGACAGATAATTCCCGAGGAAACCCATACAGGGTAAAAACCTCTTTTTCTTTATATGATAAGTATTATCTACATTCTTTACATTATCATACATATGAGCACC
>SNQJ01S0043304.1:79417-89872 GCA_010110895.2 Picea sitchensis
CTTTTATACTCTTTGCACCATATCCCTTTGATGCAACTTTCCTCTACTGTGCATTTCTGCACCTGCGCTCTGCCTCCTTGCTCACACTTGAATCCTTCCCCGCGACAACAACACCCATCTCTTCTTTTTTTCACATTCTTATATTCCCTGTGCTCCTTGTGCATGCAATATTTTCCATGCCTCTGCATGCTCACACCTCCACAAATCTCCTACACATATCGAGTGCTTTTCCCTGATCATTGCAACTCTTCAGCTTCTCTGGTGGTTCACTCCACGCGTTCAGCATCACTGGGTGTTCTGCTGAGATTCCTCAACCTCTCTGGCAGTTGAGACTCCTCGTCTTCTCTGGCACAGTAGAGCTTATGCCTTTTGTTTCAGTTACAGACTTCAACGCTCATCCATCTGTCAATCCCTCTAAGAATCGTCTTTCTTCACTGGGCGAAGCTTAGCGACTCTTCATCTCCTCTGGCGATCACACAGAAGTGTCTTCGAGTCCTCTGGCAGAAACCATCAGCGGTTTCTCGCAGTTACACTGTGTCGAACTACAGTAGCCCTCCGATCTTGTTCAAATTTACCTGCACTGTTGGATTGATTCCATGGGATCTTGCATTCATTTCGGCATTCGGCAATTCGACATTCGTGTGACCATGCATCTCGACATTCCCAGTTGCGATCCCTGAAACAGAGCTTGGTTGCTCTAGCTCTTTCCTCCATCTCTCGCTGATGTGACCAAGGGCTGTGACCACAGCCTTATGCATAAGGTGCTTTCGTGATTTCCCATTTCGTGAGTCTAGAGATGAGGCATCTCGACTCTCCAAGTCGTGATCCCCGAAACCCCGAAATGGTGTGGGATCAACAGTCCCTATAAACACTTGATCTGATGGTTCAGATCATTTCGCAATTTCGCATATCGCGATTTTGACATTCCTGTGGTGAATGTTCTTGATGCCTCCAACTCCTAATCTGCAAAACTCTGAAAGGGAGTCAGATCAATGGTCCACATAACCCCCATAGATGGACAATTAACGAGATTTTGGCGTTTCGCAATTCAGCATTTCGGGACTCCTGATGCTGAGAGTTTCTTGACATCTCCATCTCCCGATTTCCGAAACTCCGAAGTGGTGTAAACCTGCTGATGTCACACGTGGATTGACATATGTTGAATAACTGCCATGTGTCACTTTGATTCGTGACTTACATGTGCCTGAAATGTTGAATCAGCTTGACACTTGTCATTCCCTGGTTGTGCCACGTGTTCTTAGGTTTGCTTACGTGTCTTGTTTCGGGATTTCGCATTTCGGCACTTCGAGACTCCTAATGTTGAGAGTCTCTGACTTCTCCATCTCTCGATTTCTGAAACTCCGAAATGGACTGGGATCAACGGTCCAGATCAAACCTTGATCTGACGGATCAGATTAAGTCGTGATTTCGCATATCGCGATTTTGGGATTCCTGTGGTTAATATTCTTTGACATCTCCAACTTTTGATCCGCGAAACTCCAAAATGGAGTTGGATCAACAGTGCAGATCACATCTTGATCTGAAAGTTGTGGTTAAGTCGCGATTTCGCATATCGCAATTTTGAGAGGTTAGGGAACCCCATTCCTTTGACTCTCCAGTCAGCGAAATGACGATCTTTCCCCACGTGTCCCTCTTGGATCAACGGTCAAGATTTTATCGGGATTTCGCAACTCCACTATCCTTCATTGTGTCTGATCAATGGTCCATATTTGTCCTCGATCCAACAGTCGAGATTATATCACGGTTTCGCATATCATGATTTCGTGAGTTGAAAGATTGGAGCATTTCATTCCGTTGACTTTACAATCAGTGAAATGTTGATTTGTGTCCACGTGTCCTGCCTGTAAATGGATGGTCCTCCTTCTTTCAGGATTTTGTACACCCGCTTCTCCTTGCACTTTAAAGAACGTGCAAGTTATTCTTGATCCAATGATGGTCGGATCCCACGCTTGGATCTAACGCTTGAGATCTATCCTCCTCTTCAGCGTGCTCTTCTTGTCTACATTCAGATTTGACGACCATCGGGAATTCAGGATGGGATCCAGCGATCACTGACGCTTCTCCTCCCGAGCGTACTTTGTCCTTGTTTTTCCTTCGTGATCTTTCCATCAATGACAAGTGCATACTTCCTGAAAATCATGCCAACCATCCTCTACACTATCTCTTCTGATCTTATCGAGCTTGCTCTGCAGCGTCTTCCCAAACTACTTCTGGTGCCCGTCTGTTACATTCTTCCTGTACTCAAGCCATCATCCCTGCTGTACTTTCCATCAATGACAAGCATACGCTGCCTGTAAAACATGCCAACATGATGCCCTTCCTAGCGAAGGGTTGAGATTTACTCATCCCACCGAATCAACGGTTGTGATCTCTCTCGATGCATCATGAGATTTCCTTACTAGTTAATGCCCATCTTAGGGACTTAGCCAAATTCAAGGTTTCTTCAAGACTTTATCATTCCTCAAGGAGTTTGATGCCTAATCTAATATAGTCAAAGACCAACTAATCTTCATAAATAGGTAGTTCTTTCATATCTTGCAAGCTTTCCACAAGAAGATTAGGACTCTCTCCATACTTGAATGAGCTCACGGTTTGATAAGATAATAAGGTATCATCAGTTCATCACAACTATTCATAGATTATTTTTATCAATCAAAAGAATTTACACTTCCCATTAATCATACAATTACATACATACATACATCATTCGTACACAATTTAAACAAGTCAAGTTATACACTTATCTAATCAAGGAAATTTCCAATACCAATTGACTAAGAGAGGATGCATTTCCTCCCAAACTTAGGCCACACTGCAAATTTCATTACTATGGTATTCCACCCCTGTCCCAAGCCATGATACCACAAGGGGAATGATTCAACTGGCTTCCAACTAAGATAATTCATGAAGGTTACTCTCCTTCCTCCACTGACAACAACAAAATTTTCACTATTCCCACTGAGCTCAAGAACTCTACAAGTTTATCAGGTGGTTTCTCAACTGGATTTCCTCTGCACAAAGGATCCCCTTCTCTGTTAAATAGTCCCTCAATGACCTCCCCTTTCCAGTGTCGGTTTATTTCTAGTAAGCACTGAGTTGTATTCCTTTTTGCTACAGTCTGGATTCAAGTCTTCTTTGTTCATGGTGATCACTCTCAAATTGGAATTTTTTCCTATTTTCTTCAAGGAAACCTATCACTTTTCTCAATATGTGCTCTCGAACTCCTCTGATCTCACCGCCTGTTCTTTGTGATTCTACTACTCACGATTCTTATTATGATTTTATTTTTTCAACTCTCGTGTGTGTGTTCCTTTCTTCTATCTTTGATACCACACTCTTCTTACTTAGTTTCTGGTATCACCTCTTTCGTGTGTGGTCTTTGTTGGTGTTTTTCCACGTTTGGTCTCTTTCTCGACCGATCTCCTTGGGATTCCCATGGAATTATTGCATACACAACCTATAGTCCGCAATTCCCATTCTGAAGGGGAAAATTTTGATGTCCTACTATCAAGTCATTAAATTGGCCCTTTTCTTCTACAAAATACCAATCCTTCAACAACCATTAACTGCCTCAAACACTTCCCTGACCTTCCATAACTGGTCACATGGATTCATTTATATCAGGTACGCTATGAGATACGAGTTTATTCTTAGAAAGCATAAGTTATCTTGTTAAACAAGATTCTTGTTTTCTTCATAAAAACAATTTTGCTCCACCTTACCCAACCACTTAATCAATCATGCTTCATCAATTACCACATGTGTATCATGGCCAGTAATTTCAAGGATGTTCCCTCTCAATCAGTGATTTTGGTGTTTTAATTAAATCAAAACATAATTACATGCTTCATAAAAATACTTACATGAAGTCTTAACATAATTACAATCTTGGGGGGAAACATGGTGTTACATTCCCGTCCACCTTAAAAGAAACATCATCCTTGGTGTTTAAAACACCATGCATGTAAAATTATACAGAAAAAAAAAAATGGGTATGCCAATCTCATGGTATATTCCAGCTCCCATGTAGCTTCATCTGCTCCAAAGTGCTTTCATTTCACCTTGAATTGCACAATGGATAGGTTTCGTAGCATTATTTCTCTCCTGTCCAGGATGCACTGTAGTTCGGGTTGGAATTATCCTTCGTATTCCACCTATATAAAAGTCCAATCAATTACATGATTAGGGTCATGTACATATTTCTTTAACAAAGACAGATGGAACACATTATGAGCTCTAACAACATGTGGTAATACAAGTTTGTATGCCACTAGTCCTACTCTTTCCAAGACTTCAAATGGTCCACATTAGTGGGATTCCAATTTAGCACACATTCCCATTATGAGGGAAATCCTCTTGGGTTTCACTCATAGATACACATGATCTTCTAATTTGAAATCTCTGTGAGTCCTCTCCCTATCTACATAGCTCTTTTTTTTGTCTTGGGGGGATTTTAGATTATGTCTTATCTTAACCATGGTTTGTTCCATCTCCTTCAACAATTCTGGTCCAAGTATGACTCTGTCCACTGGACTGACCCAGCTGATTGGAACTCTACACTTTCTACCATACAGAACCTCAAATGGGCTCATTTTCAATGATTCCCGATAACCATTTTTTTAGGAGAATTATACCAAAGGTAGATATTACTCCCACTACTTGGGTTGATGCATAACATGCATCCTCAACATGTCCTCTAGTATTTTATTCACTCTTTCAGTCTGACCATATGTTTGAGGATGGTATGCTATACTAAATTCCAATTGTGTTCTCAATCCCGCAAACAATCTTTTCCAAAAATTAGAGGTAAACTTGGCATCTCTATCAGATAAACCATGCAATCTAAAAATTTCCTTCATAAAAACATTAGTAACATCTATTGCCTTGAAGGCAGATTTAATAGGGACACAATGAGTTTTATTGCTCAGATTTTCCACTACAACCATGATTGCATCGTGTTTCTTAGTTTGCTTTGGTAAACCTGTAATGAAATACATGGAAATTGTTTCCCATTTCCAGTCTGTAATAGGCAAAGGTTTAATAGACCTGCAGGATGTCTATGCTCAAATTTCACCTATTGACATTCTAGGCATTTAGCGATGTACTGAGCGATGTCCTGCTTCATCCCGGGAAAATAATACAACTAACTTATCGATGTCACCATGTTCTCATAGCCATAGTGACCTACATAGGGTATTTTATGGAACTCATCCATAATTAGACACCTCAAATCTATTGAATTAGGCACATACAATCTATCATTATACAACAAAATATTACTAGCTCCTAGTTGATACCCTTCATATTTATTTTCCCTATGTTCTCGTTGTAACCCTTCTTTCACTTGAGTGAAAACATCATATTCCTACAAGAGTTTTTCAATCCTCTACTTGATATCAGACTCTCCCACACTCGCTACTTATAAGTGTATAGTCTGAATGCTTCAACTGAGAGCGTCTGCTACTTTGTTTTCTTTTCCTTTGATGTGTTTGATTTAAAAATGAAACTCAATTATTAGCGCCATCCATTTGGCATGTCTAGAATTCAACCTTGGTTGGTTGAATAGGTACTTCATAACATAGTGGTATGTCAATAGGACAAATCGTCTCCCAAGCAAGTAATGTCTCCACATCTTTAATGCATGCACAATAGTTACCAATTCTAGATCATGGGTAACATACTTTTGCTCATGCTCATTCAACTTTCGTGATTCATAACAAATCACGTGTACTTCTTGCATGAGAACTCCATTGATTCCTTCCTTGCAAGCATCAATACAAACCAATAAATCTTTTTATGGGTCTGCAATCTTCAGAACAGGGGCTTTAGTGAAAATATGCTTCAGTTGCTGGAAGCTTTCTTCACACTCTGGTAACCATATAAACTCCTTCCCTTTTCTTTGTAATGAGGTAATAGGGTTACCAATATTGAAAATCCCTTTATGAACTTGTATTATCCAACCAATCCCATGAAGGATCTTACTTCTATTACATTTCTAGGGGTAGACTAATCCATGATTTCCTTAGTCTTTTCAGGATCCACTTACATTCCTTCTGCTAAGATCACATGGCCTAGATAATGGATTTTCCTTTGAAAGAAATATCATTTACTGAACTTATCATACAGTTGGTGTTATTCTAACTCTTGTAGCACCATCCTGAGATGCTTTTCATGTTCTTATATGTTCTTGGAATACACCAAAATGTCGCCCAAAAATGAGAAAAAGTTGTCCAAATATCTATCAAGCACGAGCCTATTCATCAAACACATGAATGTAGTTGGTTAATTCGTAAGCCCAAATGGAACCACCACGAACTCATAGTTCCCATACCTTGTTCTAAAGGTTGTCTTGTGGATGTCCTCACCCTTGATTCTGACTTGGTGATATCTCGACCTCAAATCAATCTTTGAGAAAACTGCAGCTCCTCTGAGTTGATCAAAGAGATCATATATCCTAGGAAAATGATACATGTTATTGATGGTCATCTTGTTCAACTTCCTATATTCAATGCATAGTCTCAATGTACCATCCTTCTTCTTTACAAATAAGGTTAGTTCTCCCCATGGAGAAACACTCAGCTTAGGTAACCTTTATTTAAAATTTCCTTTAGTTTCACCTTCAACTCCACCAACTCTGGTGTACTCATCATGTAAGGAACTTTGGATGTGGGCACCACTCTAGCCACAATATCTATTGAAAAATTGATATCTCTTTTCAGAGGTAGTCCAAGCACTTCCTATGGAAACACATGATCTCTGAATTCCCATAATATTGGATGATCTTCAACCTTCAAATATTTTCTCTATGTTTAGTTAAGTACTTGTATTTCATACAAGGGACACCCTTTTCTGCTAAACTTCTTGACTTGCAACGCCAATATTTGCCTTATTGAAACTGGTTTTCTAATGCCTTGCAAAATCCTTGCATTTCCTTCCTCATATTTGCATTCCAAAACCTTCTCATAACAATTTAACCTTGCATTGTGGGAAACTAACCGACCCATTTCCAACAATACATCCTAGGAACCTAGGGGTAGGATATTCAAGGCTTCCTGGGTTTGCAGTCCATTCATTTCAATCGGACATGATTCAATCAACTTAGCCAGTTTCCTCTGTGTTCCAATGGTTGACTGGACTAACCATGATCTTCTATGTCTCTTTCTCTGAAATGAACATGCCTCAAAAAACTGAGGTGAAATATAAATAAGGTTAGAACCTGGGTCATTTAAAATAGAGGCAAATTGCTTAGCAACAATACCTTCTAACTCCATCACAGAGGCTTGGTGGTATTATTGTCGATTCTATACAAATGCATAAATTATTGGCATGCTTCGAGCTACATAATTTATTGTAGTTTCTTCCTACACATTATATACCTTTCTACAGCCATGTTGCCTGTGGGGACAATCCCTCAAAAGACGTGGTTCTCCACATCCCCAACATTGCAAAGGTCCTTTATGGGGCTCCTCTACTCTTTCTCTTTCTTTCTCTATTGGTTTATTTCCACTTTGAGATGGAAAATTTTGTTGATGGACACTCCTTCTTGGTTGACCCAACTATGCACCCTTCCTTGAATTCTTGTATGGAAAGTATTTAAATCCCTTCTTCTGGAATCCACTCTTGTCTTTCCTCTTCCATTCCTTTGAAGGATTTTTCTTATGCTTAGACTGATCATAACAACACTTGGCCTTCTAAATGGTGTCCTCTAACGTCTTGGGTTTGTCAAATTCAATTCAATCCCAGTAGGACTGTGGAAATCCACTAAGAAAACACTACATTATTGCTTTCTCATCCTTGATGTAAGGGACATACCTCAAAAACTCCATAAACATTTTGGTGCATTCATCTATAGTAATATGACCCAACTTATGCTCATGGAATTCCTTGACTTTGTCATCGTAATAGTTTTTTGATGGGTAAGCCTTTCAGAAGTGTTTCTCAAATTGTTTCCATGTGAGTTTTCTTTCCTTCAGCCATTTTATTTCCTTGAGGTCTTCCCACCAAATGGAAGCTCATCCATTCAGGTTAAATATGGAAATCCTTACCTTGGTATTTTTGGAGTAATTGTGTACCCAAAATTTATTCTTCAAACCAAAAAAACATGCTTTGGCTTCTTCTCCTTTCTTAATCTCTCCATCGAAGGTAAGAGGTTTAGCCTTCTTGAATTATTCATTTAAAGAACTCTGAGAATTCTTATTCTTCTTCTTCTTCTTTGGGACACTTGATTCTATGCCACTATTGGACATATCTATCGAAGTAGTTTTCCTGCCAGATGAATATGTGGAAATACTTTCACATGATCTACTTCCACATGATCAGCCTTTCTTGGAATCCCAATGCCTCTTTCTGGAAGAACTCTTTCCCACATTGTTGTGAGATAATCCATGCTTATGGGAATCCGAAGGGGTTTTCAACCTCTCCAACTATTGCAACTCTGCATTGCTAGGACCTTTTTGTATATTTTTCTGGATTTCATAAAGGCTTTGCAATAACAATGTATTTAGTTCTACCTATTCATATTGGACTCTCATAAGCCTCTCATTGTCTACCTTCATACTTCTAAAAATGACCATCAAATCTAGAGGAGTTTTTGTGTCCCTTCGGCCATCAGACTCTTTGTCTCTGAGGTGTGAGGTGACATCCATGTTGTGTTGTACCAATCACCTGTGTTTTTTTTCAATACGTCCTACGTGTTGAAACAACAATTGTTATTAGTAATTACATTATTAGTGAAATTATGCATGTTAGACGATCAATACAATATTTATTTAAATGATTTCAAATGGCCTTGGTGACCCATTCAATCCTAGAGTTTGAACTCTTCTCTGATACCACTATGTAGCACACCCAACCCCCTAACCTTATCTTAGGTTGGTGGGATGTTAAGATTCCTCTCTTCTCTACTCAGCTCTTATCAAATTCTAAGGGTCATAGATGGATTATACACACCTAGAGCTTCCAAATGACTATGACCATGCCTGGATCCGATCTCTGGATCTCAAGTTACAACCTCTCGAAATATCCAAACCCTCATTATATAAATCCACCTCATTACCACGTGGCTCCCTACCACTCGTTTCATCTGATGTGGCATTGGCATGGCACCAATATGGAGATTACCCTTTGGCTCGCTATTCGAAGGTTTTGAATTCATGAAACCCTTATTTGTCATTGGGGTCTATTCCCCACTAAATATCATTCGTCAAACTGCCCTATTCCGACAATGATCACCCTTCTCAGAACTGCTCCAGATCCAATAGATCTTGGGACTTAACCTCCAACGATTTTGATCATATCGAGTCTTCCAACTTCCACGACAGATAAATCTCATTCCTTTAACCTCTCTTTCATGATACAAGTGAGTCCCACTAGGATCCATGGATGATATTTCATCACACTCATCCATTGATCAATGGTTTTCGTTTAACCCCAAACCTC
Source organism: Picea sitchensis (assembly GCA_010110895.2). Taxonomy (NCBI): domain Eukaryota; kingdom Viridiplantae; phylum Streptophyta; class Pinopsida; order Pinales; family Pinaceae; genus Picea; species Picea sitchensis. The sequence goes on from SNQJ01S0043304.1 coordinate 88,877, forward strand.
CTCCTCATCGGCACTTGCCTCTATCCACACCTCTCGACCATCCCCAACGATCTCTGACAAACGGTCGAGATCTGACATTCTGCAGATATGACAGTCTAGATCACTATCAACACCATAAAGGTTTCTAGTCCCTCTCATACCACTCTTGTCTCGTCAACCATTCCACCAGTGACATGCATCACCCCTACGATTATTTTAGCTGTCACGTTGGATTGCCACATCATCATGATGTTGTCACCTATTTTATTTCTCAACGGGAACATACCGCACATATACGAAAGGGATCGTAACTCTCCTCTGTGTCGATCAATGACTCTCATTATTCCTCAAGCCTTTATCATCGTCAACACTCTTGGCTAATACATGGCATTAACAACCTTCCATGATCCAACAAAGATACATCGAGATTGGTGGTCCATATCTCATCTCTAGAATCTCATCGTCGTCGTCAAACTTCTCTTAAGTCCTGGAACTCAATCGCTCCTGATGATGATGCCCTTCCCGACGAAGGGTTTAGATTTACTCATCTCATTGAATCAATGGTTGTAATCTCTCCTGACTCATCACAATGTTTCCTTACTTGTTAATGCATGTCTTAGGGACTTAGGAAAATTTAAGGTTTCTTCAAGACTTTATCATTCCTCAAGGAGTTTGATGCCTACTCTAAGATAGTCAAAGACAGACTAATCTTCATAAAAAGGTAGTTCTTGCATATGTTGCAATATTTCCACAAGAAGATCGAGACTTTCTTAGGATTTAAGGTTCTTTATTCCTCGCAGGAATATCTCTGGCCAACAAGACACCCACATCAATGGTTAAATGACGTTTTTTTCCATGCCATGCAAACTTTCTTCTGAAGCGACAAGGTTCCTAGGAACACAACTGTCCTCACTTGAATGAACTCATGGTTTGATATGAAAACAAGGTATCATCAGTTCATCCCAACTATTCATAGATGATTTTTTATCAATTACAAGCATTTACACTTCCCATTAA
>SNQJ01S0043304.1:90959-103232 GCA_010110895.2 Picea sitchensis
GGTACATGTTGGGTACATGGTTGAGACAAGTAGTTGATGAGTTGGCACATACATGAGGTGTATAGTTTATGATGTTGGTACATCTTGATGAGTCATAGTTGATGAGTAGTTGATACATGATTAATACATACTCGGTACATGGTTGGATGCACTTGTTTATGGTACAGGTTGATTACAGGTTGTTTGGTATAGGTTGGTGCATGGTCAATGCACTTGTTTATGGTACAGGTTGAGGTACATGTTGATGCATGGTTCGGGTTTATTGGTACAGGTTGTTTGGTGTAGGTTTATTGGTACAGGTTTATAGCAGTATATCTCAAAGTGATAGTGTGGCAGTGGTTCCATCATTCTACTTATACGTCAAAGTGGTTGGACGGGGCAAGGATAGGTGGTTGTAGCCACCTTCCGGTTATAGCCGAATAACATAGGGGGTTGTAGCCTCCTTCTGGTTGTAGCCATAGAATTGGGGAGTTGGAGCTTCCCTCAAGTTGTAGCCTGAGAAACTAGGGGGTTGTAGCCTCCTTTCAGTTGCAGCAGGAAAACAAAGGAATTTGGTGCTTCCAATGAATGTAATTCTTCAAGAAATATAAGAAAAAACATTATGTGGTTTTATCCCGATTTGGGTTTCCATGTAAAACATTGGTGTATTGTGTATGTGTATGATTGTTCATTTGTTCATTTCTTATTTACTCTACAGTTATTTGATGATAATGCTACATTGATATAACACTTGGATTATATGGCTAAAAGGGATTAAATTGCTATATTATTGATTCAGCCCCCCCTCTCAGTAATCCAACAATCTATGTTGGTGTTTTTCCACCTTTCGTCTCTTCCTCGATCGATCTCCTTGGGATTCTTGTGGCCTCCTTATAGACGCAACCTACAGTCCGCGGTTCCCATTTTGAAGGGGAAAATCATGATGTCCTATTGTCAGGTCATTCAATTATCCCTTTGCTTCTACAAAATACCAATCTATCAACAACCATTAACTGCCTCAACCACTTCCTTAACCTTCCATAGTTGGTCACGTGGCTTAATTTAGATTGGTACGCTAGGAGATATGAGTTTATTCTTAGCAAGCATAAGTTATCTTGTTAAACAAGATTCCCATTCTCTTCATAAAAACAACTCAACTCCATCTTACCTAACCACTTAATCAATCCATGCTTCATCAATTCCCACTTGCGTATCATGGCTAGTACTTTCAAGTTTGTTCCCTCTCAATCAATGGTTTTGGTGTTTTCATTAAATCAAAACATAATTACATGCTTCATAAACATTCGTATATGAAGTCTTAACATAATTACAGTCTTGGGGAAAAACATGGTGTTACATCATTCTTATTCTTTATGTATGTGATATTGTTCTTTTGAGAAGGAACCCCACTAATCTTGACAAGCAACTTAGAATTCTCAAATATTTTTGTGCTTGTTCTTGAATTTAAATAAACACTAATAAGATAAAGGTTATGATAATCAAATCTAATCAAAACACCTACCCTGATTGTATGTAAGGCAATAACATCTTGTAGGAAGTCCTTTCATGGTGATACCATGGATTTGACCTTGTTCAACTCTAGTTGGCACTATATTGTGGAAGCAATGATGAATGGAGACAAAAAATAAAAATATATTTCAGAGGAGTTCTCCTTAATATAATTTTTATTCTAGTGTTCTAATATGGTTGTGAAGTTTGGGGTGATAGCATTTCTAATAAAGAGGGGGGAGTCTTTCTCGACTCCGAAGGAAAAAATAATATTGAGTACTCATGGGGTTAGGTCATGCCACAAACAATCAAGCAAAGATCCTTACAATTTATATGGGATTGAATCTCATTCCAGTATAATTTTCAACCAGAATAGTTGTCATTGGTGATTTTGACTTCATTGTCAAAGGACTCCAAAGAATCATTAAAAGGGCCCATCCTAGCCTTACGCAAATCTATCACATAATCAAAATGATGGAGAAAAAAATTCAATATGTAAGTTATCATTATGTATATAGAACCCATAATGGAAAGGCGGACTCTTTGTCCAAGGAAGCAAAGCTATTTTCCCAAAGAACCCTTAGAATCAATGAGAACTATTCACAACATACTTAGGTTATCCATGTTTCTGTATAAAAAATCAAATATTATCAAGGGAAATATTTGGCTTAAATAAATTAATGTAGATGTTAAAAGGGAGGGTGGGGATGTGACCGCACCTCCCTTCAGATCTAAAGATGCTAATGTCATTAAAATTCACAGCGCACTAAGAAGCCTCCTCGTACCAGTGACACAAGGCAACCCTCTCCCATCACACATGCAATTTCATGTATACCTATTGTTTATTACATCAACCTCATACAAATTGATGCAACCATGTGGGAATTCACCTTCAGTTAAATATCCTCTACAAATATTCATCCCCCCAAGCTTTGTGAGAGACAACATTCATATGAGATCTGCATTTCTTCGGCTAGCCATGGAATTGAAGATGTTTACCAACTCATCATTTCATCATTTGGAGATGTCCTTTCTCTGTTGGGATTCAACATCGAGCTTGCTTCAGGCTTCAATTTCAGGAAGTGCCTGGCAAGTATTTAAATTATGGACACATTGGCATCCCAAACATAGCATCAATCTCTTGGGTCTATTCTGGTCTTCGTGGCTCTGGCATCGTCCTCTCTATAGTTCATTTGTCCTCATAATGTGGCGTCGAAGTAGTACTCCATGCGACTGCACCGAATGTAAATTGGAGAGGTTGCGGGAGCAAATACACTCACAACAATCTTAAATGGAGGATTTGAGAAACTCAAATGCTCAATTATCTCGCCAATTGATATAACAAGAGGCTAAGAAAAACAAGGCACTGTCTCTAATTCTCCGTGCAGTTAATGGCCATTCATCCCAGCTTCGGTCCCTTCATCGACAAGTACAACATCATCCCACTAAATCTCATGTTCAGCAGCGGCCTTTGGCATCAGAAGGATCATTTGCGTCCTGCGAAGTAATTCAACCTCCTCTACCCTAGCCTGTACGTGAAGTTCTGGAAGCTACTCCTAGCAAGGTGGACACAGATCTCAAACTCAATTAAGCTTAGACTTATGAAATGTAAAATCTATTTTTTGTTATACTCCTATGTAGAAATCTACCCTTGGAAAACTTGTAGAAGAATTGAGTTGTATTGGAAAAGTTTTAAGAGTAGTTGGGGCATATGTAATGTTGTATTTTTTCTCCAGGCCCATGGCCATTTTGAAATTTTGTATATCAAGGTTGTTTTTGCCACAACACAACCCCCTTTTAATAAAAAAATATAACCGTTTATGTAAAAAAAAAATAACATTTCTAAAGAAACTTGAAGAAAATGAGGATAAATGAGGGGGTCTTTATTCATAATATTGATACTATTAAATGTACTATCACAACTAATCTTAAACAAATATTTTGTTGCAATGAAAAAATTGAGAATAATAGAAAGTTATTGTATTGCAAGGAGGTCAGAAACCCCAAGCTAAAAGATTAAAAATGTCATTTTCTATAAGTTATTTAAACAAGAAATTTGATACTACTAAAATAATAACAAATTCTCATTATCTTTAAACTAAAAGTGGAGACTAGACCTAAAATAGCATTGGATGATATAATATATATGTTTTTTCATACTAAAAAGGTGGAGGATGAAAAACACTTTAAGGTGGACTTCCCTACTTACATAAACATTAGGCTAGTTTCCCTACCTACATGAACATAAGGCTAGTTTTCATTTTCAATCTAACTCCTTTGCATAGACATTAGATTAAGGTTGATTTTAAATTATACTTTCCTACATAGACACTAAGTTAGTTTTCACTTTCAATCCTACTTTCCTCTAATTTTAAGGTCACCACCAAGCCAAACACCAATCCAAATCCACATTGCTAAAGTCTACGGAGGTGTACATACCCTACCCATCTCTCTATTTGAACATGTAATTTCCAAATAGGAAACACATGTTCTTAACCATTAGACCCACTCAAATTGTACTCTTAAAATCCAGATCTCTCAAAGCTATCTTCCAATCTTTTTAATTATAAAAAACAATATATTAAAACAAATTGATTAATCATTATATTTAAATTTTATAATAAAAATATAATGAAACAACTATTGATCATCATTAATTTATCTATATCATTGTTTTTTTCACTTGATATTATATTTAAAAAATACTCCTAATTAATATAATTTAAACTATTACCCTATAATAATGTACTACAAATATATTGTACGCATTCCATACTATTGTCATAATAATAATCTTACATCTAATATGATCATTATTAATGTATTCCTACCACAACAATGTATTCATCTTCTATTCCACTTAGTATTTTCATATTGCTTTCATTAATGCTATTTTATTAAGTTGGTTGGATTCTTATTTTAATATATACAAATAATCTACAGGTCTAGTATACTACTTTTTATTGGCGTTGTCTAATTGTTCTACCAAATATTTTTTTAGTTGTAATTAGGAAACATAAATATGTATGGAATCACTATTTTTTGTTGTTTAAAATCCATTTTTGAATGCAGAAATTAATTCAACATGCAATCAACAATTTCAATAGATTGAGCATGAAACCTTTGGACGAGGTTCCCCTCTAAAAATTCATGGATTACTAGTACTCCATCATCCAAATCTAGAGCCTCCTTTGACAGGGTATCTACAAGTTGGTTGTATTCCCTATAAATATGAATTATTTGGATATCGTCATAGGACTCTTGTAGTTCCCGAATGCATTGTTGCCATGGCCTCAATAGAAGGAGACTATGTAGTTGGCTTCTTCCTTGAAACTAGTCAATTACTACTTTGGAATCTACCACTATCTACATCCGATGAATGCCCCTTTCTTTTGCAAAAAATAAGAGGGCCCAAACAGATATCAACTTAGCTCGAGTATTCTAACCATTTCTCACACCCAAATTCATATGAAAGAGGTGTTTTTCTGATAAAAATAAGACCATTCCAACTCCATAATGACCGGGCACCCCCTGATTGGCACCAACAATTGATTGATTAAAAAATGGTGCCAAACTTAGTCTAACACATTTACTAGTAGGATTCTTATGACATTCAAGGAAAGAAACTCGAACTTTGTGAGCTACTAATTTTGAATTTTCACTAAGTCTGTCAAAAAGAACCTCGTTCTTGTGCAAATATTTTCCTCAAAGCACAAAACTCGACAATTCTTTGAATCATTTGAAGCACAGATTCCTTAACCCATTCCACAAACATGATTCAAGAGCATCAAAATTCCACAAACCAGGACACTTTAAACTTAGCATAGCTTCACGCCATATCTGCAAAGAAAATGAGCAGGAAACAAATAGATGATTAACAGTTTCATCAGTCTTACAAAGAACACATCTATTAGGCCCATGCCATGCCATACCCTCCTCTATCCATTATCCCACATTAGAAATCAGTTCGTCAAAGCCAACCACAGAAACAAACGTGTTTTTAAAGGACACTTCCATTTCCAAAAACTAGACCACCGCCACTTTCTATCAATTTCAGTGTCACAAGAAGCCAACACCTCATAATGGAGTTTAGCAATGAGAGTTCTAGAAGCCCTATTCCATTTCCATACCAACTCATCATCTTCATCACACACAGAATTCCCATTGTGAGTAATAATTTGAGTATAAGATCTATACTCGCCTTCCAAAACCCCCATCAGGCCTAACTCCTCTTCTGAAAGCCAAACTTGTACACCATTGTGTTGTATACCTCGGATCCCAACATCCACTAAAACCTTCAAACCATGAGAGTTTAGAAACCCTCTTAACTCTTGGGACAACAAATAATTTCCCCCTCCTCCAACCCGTGACCGTGAATCTTCCCCTAGATGAGCTCAATTCCCTCTCTCAATATTCCATTCCACCCACCTTCCAAGAACCAGAAAATCACGAGCTAGACCTTTCCAAATAGTGGAAACCCCTTTAAAATATTTTAGCTCCTTCCTGATCTGTTGTTCTACGGAAAGGGAATTGAAATATTTCCACTTCATAATAGTACCCCACAAACCCTCATCAAAGAACATCCTCCATAAGCTCTTAGCTACCAAGGCTTGGATGAATACAAGAATATTATTCAAACTCCACCCCCTTTTTTTTTCGTCCGACCAATATTTTCCATTTAACCAAAGGCATGCTTTCTTTTTGTTTCCTTCTGAACCACGGAAAACTAAAACATTGCTGAAAATTTTTGTCACAAATGTTTTTCAGGACATGGGCCAAAGAGAGCCAATACATGGGAATACTCTCAAGTACCAATTTGACCAAAACCAATATTCCTACCAAAGACAACCAATGTTGGCACCAACAACTTATTATATCTTCTATCTTCTTTAACAACCACAACTAGTCCAAAATTCGATAATCATTAGGTTTCAGAAAATAACCCAGATATTTTAGGCCACTGTCTAAAGACTCGTACCTAAAGTAAACAATATACAAATTTGTTCCCCAATTTCCTTCGAGAAATTGTTACCAAGAATGAACAATTTATTGAAGCTAATATCCATACCAATATCCAAGAAAAAAGAATTAATGAGATGCTTATAAGACCTCCATTCCCATAACATTCCTTCTCCAAAAAGTAGAACGTCATCAACAAAAAGCAAGTGAGTCAACTTTGCCTTCTATGATACCATGACACCTTTAATAGACCCCTTTATCTGATCCTCATGCACAAGCCTACTCAGGCCTTCGATGACCATCAAAAAGAGAAAGGGTGATAATGAGAAACCTTATCAAAGCCCCCTCATCACTTTAAAAAACTTGGATGGGGAGCCATTTATAAGTACTGCAAAATTGGTCGAAGTAACACAAGCCATGACTCAATTAGCCACCACCAAACTCAACCTGATCTAAAGCACGAGCCTGAGGAAGGTCCAGTTAACCTTATCATATGACTTCTCCAAGTCCAAATTCATAACCAATTCCATAAACCCTTTTATCTTTATTGTATGCATCCCCTCTTGTGCAACTCCAATAGCATCCAAAATCGGGAAATTGAAAAGAAATCCAAATTGCTCTTCTGACATGCATGTAGACAAGATCCCTTTGACCTAATTAGCTATAATTTTGGAAATCAATTTAAAGATAAAATCACATATTGAAATGGGCCTAAATTCATTGAAATTCGAAGGGTTGGACTTCTTTGGTATCAATGTTATAAACGTAGCATTAATGGCCCCATAAATCCTTCCCAAAGTTCTTGATTCCTTACCAACCCTTAATAACTCATCCACTAGCAGATCACAAAACTCAAGATAGAACTCAAGAGTCCATCCATTGTGATCCAAGTGGATATTGGTGGCCACCCACCTATTTCAATTGGCTCCTCTTGACAGTCTTTAGTTCATCACGTTCTTCTGTAATTCTTTGTAATTGTGGGTTCTACAATTCTGGGGTTGTCTAAATCCCTACACAATTTAGAGGTGGAGATTGGTGGCCTCCCACCTAATCCAAATGGATTATTTTGGAATTTTTCATGTTAGTACATCTTTTTGTACTTCCACGGTCGTTTTGGGACCCTAAACAGTATTTTTTTGGCTTGCTACAGTCAAAATATAAATCGAGTCAGAGTTTGATGGCATAATGTGTAGTTATCAAAAATACCTTTCCAATGGGCTATCACGCACCTAAAACGGAGGTCATATGCAAAAGTTACAACACTGGGAAGTTGAGGTACCAACTTACCCATCGGGGCCCACATAACTTTTGGCATTTCATCTCCTAGGCTTAGACTTTTGGATTTCTAGGATTTTGGCATTCATGAGTAATGTTAAAAACGCCTCTGGAGCCTCATTGCAATCATTCTTCTCAGACAGATGCGCGTAGCAAGCCACATCCCTTCTTAGAGATAGCGACCACCATTCGAGAAAGTTGTTTCTAGTTCTGCAGTTTTACAATTTCAGCCTATTTTATTTATTCAATAGAAGTTATTATTCACTGGATATATGTTGTTGTTCTGTGTATCTATGCATTATTGTATTCAGTCTGTTATTCCCTTCGTTTTTCTCATAAATATGGATCAGTGGTATTAGAGAGGTCTACTCTTCATTTATTTTTCTTCGTTCATGTCCCCGACAAGATCTGGGTACAAGAAGTTGGGACTCAAACCAGTCGAGCCTCTACAAGATCGTCCATGCCAAGCCTGACAAAAACCCATTGGGGACGAGAAGAAGATGATGGAGCAGGAGAGCCTTTTAAAAAAAATCTTGAGGAATCCCTTGCACAACAAAGGAACGAAATGATGGACAACTTTGCACAGATACTTCAGTGACTTCCCACAGGAGTCACATCTTCATCAAGTGACCATGCAACCCCCTTCAAGGTACAAGTAAATTTTGATATTCCATTATTTGAAGGAATGATAGATGCGGATGTTGTATATAAATGGATGAATCTGCTCGAAGGGTATTTTTCGGTCCACAATTTTTCTGACAGGGAAAATATTACTTTTGCACTCCTCAAGGCCATTCCCCATGTTAAGGACTGGTGGGATACTTACTCTGAGAAAAGGGCCATAGAGGAATCTGCAATATTTGTGCTCACCCCCACATGGGATTCCTTCAGGGATGCCATTAAAGAACAATACTACCCTGTTGGAAGCTACGAGGACCAGTACACAATATGGACCACGTTGTGTCAGGAAAGGGACCAAACAGTACCAGATTTCACCAATATTTTCCATACCCTGCACACCAAATTGGGTATCAAAGACTCTGAATGACATATGGTGCTCAAATACCGTGGTTGTATGCATAGATACATTCAAACATAAATGGATTTTCTAAGCATTGCATCATTAGGTGTGGCTTATAGATATGTTGTCAAGATCGAGCAAAAATTTAAGCAGAAGAGGTGAGAGTTTGGATATGCAAACTCCTCACAGCTGAAGTAGGGAAAAGGTGGCTCCAACCCACAAAACAAGGGACAGATCAAAGATGGTCGCTCTCAGGACAACCAGTCTGAGCCGCAACCCAAGAAGGGTAATGACAAGTCGAAGAAGGACATGGGAAAATGGTGTGAATTCCATAAAATCCCTTGGCACAATATCGAAGAATGTCGCTCCAAGAAGTCACTAGTGGCCAAGATGAAAGCTTCTGAGTCAGAGGCAGATTCTGAATCATAATCAAATCCAAAAATTTGGAAGCGGATCATTGATGTCGAATCGAGTTCCACTGTCGCTACCACCAAAGTCCAACCAAGTGAACCAGAAGAACCAGAGGAAGGGGAATGCCTCTTTCACTCACAGATGTGGGTAAATGGGACTCTTGTATTTCATTGTCGATAGCGGCAGTCAGAAGAACTTGATTTCAACAGAGGTCATCAAGAGGTTGGACCTGTCGATAACACTGCACCCACATCCCTAGACCATCGATTAGCTTCACCAAGGATGAGATATATGCGTCACCCAACAGTGGCGTCTGCCCTACAACATCAAGCCCTTCAAAGATGAGTGTATTGTGTGATATTTCTCCCCTTGAATTTTGTGATGTTCTTTTAGGCTAGCCACATTTGTGGAAGTGACAAGTTGTGTATGAGTCTAGACCCTGCAGTGTTATTATTACTTTGGGTATACAATTGTACATGATACCAGAGGTAGCGTCACCTATCGTTATTTCTTTAATCTCTGCTAAGCGATGCAATAAGGTCATTTAACAGACCGGGAAGTTCATCTTCTTTGTGATCTGTGCTCGCAGTAAGTAGAAGGTCGTCGCCACATCCATGACCTCTACACAAAGCCTCTCTTTGCATCAAAAGCAAGTGGACGAAATTATGGAAGAGTACATAGACATATTCTCCTCACCCACCAAGGTACCGACGCATTGTCAAGTCAAGCATCCAATTGATCTAACCCTCGGTTCCATGCTGCCTAATGGAACAATCTATAGTCGCTCGTTGATGGAAAATGATGAAATCAAGTGAAATATCCAAGAGTTACTTCAAAAGGGGCACATCCAACCCAACTCATCCCCTTGCGGAAGACCAATTGTGTTGTTGCAGAATAAAGACGAGACCTAGAGGCTCTTCATTGATTATAGAGCATTAAACAAAATCACAATCAAGAATCGGTACCCAATTCCATGACTTGATGACCTTCTTGACCAACTCAAGGGGGAAAAGTTCTTCAGCAAGATTGACCTAAATTTTGGCTACTAACAGGTTCCCATCGAACCAACCGATGTATGGAAGACAACTTTCAAATCTAGAGAAGGTCTCTTCGAATGGTTGGTCATGCCCTTTGGCTTAACAAATGCACCAACAAATTTCATGAGATTGATGGATTATGTATTGCGACCCTTAACCCACTCTTTTGTGGTGGTATATCTGGATGACATCCTCATCTTCAGCAGAAATTGGGAGGAGCACATGCAACATATTCAACAGGTTTTGGGCACTCTGTGGCAACACAAGCTATATGCCAACTTGGAAAAATGCTCCTTTGGCATGAACATGGACCAATACTTGGGCTACATTGTTGATGAGCCTGGGGTACCTGTAGATCCAACTAAGATATGATTCATTCGTGACTAGCCAACCCTGACCAAACTAACCGAGCTTCGGAAATTTGTTGGGACTTGCCAACTTCTACCAGAGGTTCATGTTGGGATTCTCCCATATTGCATGGGCCCTCGGCCAAGTAACCAAGGGTGGTGGAAAGGAAAATTTCACATGGGGGCAGGCACAACAATAAGAATTTGATGATCTGAAGCATCACTTGTGCTCAACTCTAGTACTCTCCTTACCTGATCTGCAACAACCGTTCGATATTGAGACTGATGCCTTTGACTATGTTGTCGACACAGTTCTCACTCAACATGGTCATCTAGTAACATACCATACTGAGACACTCTCAGATATTGTCTGGAAATACCCCACCTATGACAAATAAATGTATTCCATTATGCAAGCCTATCATCAATGGAAACATTACATTCTGGGTAAGGAGACAATCATCCACACTGATCATAAGCCTCTACAGTTCATACAGACACAAGGGAAGTTGCAAAACGACCTCCATCAAAATTGGTCCACATACCTACAACAGTTCCATCTCAACATCAAGTATAAAACATGGAGCACAAATTGTGTCATTGACTGACTCAGTCGCCCTCACGTTGATGCACTCACCACAGTGCTCCATTCCTATGGGAATGAGGCATCTGAGTGGCCCCAACTTTATCAGGGTGACCCTGACTTCGCGACCACCCATCAGCTCTTGGGTATGGGAGCGAATGTCACCGATTTTCACATCCAAGATGGACTATTATTCCATCTGGGCCACCTCTATGTTCCCACAAGCGAGTGTGCAAAGCTAATTTGGGAGGCTCACTACAGTCGAATGGGAGAACATTTTGGTGAAGAGAAAACTATGGTCATTCTACAGAAACATTTTTATTGGCCAAAACTTCGGCAAGATGTCAAGAGTTATATTAGATATTGCATTGCATGTGCCATTGCCAAGCCAACCATCAAGAAGCAAGGCTTATACACCCCTCTTCCTATCCTGAGAGGCCTTGGGAATCCATCTCGATGGATTACATGTCTGGTATTTCATCCACCAAGCATGGAAATGATTGTGTATTTGTGGTGGTTGATCGATTTTCGAAGATGGTCATTATCACAGCCTGCAAGAAGAGAATCACATCGAAAAATACTGCCAATATCTTCTTCTAATGGGTGTGGGTCTATTTTTGGATACCACAAACCATCACCTTATATCGGTACAACATGTTCCTCAGCACATTTTTGTCGAGTCTTTGATCACTGTTGGACACCAAGCTCAATAAATCCACTTCTTTCCACCCCCAAACCGATGGCCAGACAGAGGTCATCAATCAGATGATTGTGCACATCCTGTGCATGTAAAACTCTAATAATTTGCATACATGGGATGAGAGTATTCCCTATGTTCAAAATAAGCTACAAAATGGCTCTCCATAGCTCCACCGGCCATAGGCCATTTCAGGTAGGGCTAGGATTCCAACCCTTAGGTGTTATCGGACTAATCGATAGGTGTGGACACTAACTGATCTCCCTAGATCCACCTGGATCTAGAACAAAACACACCAGAACATGATGCTTTCCTTAAGTTTTAAATATTGAATTTACTAACTAAAGAGGGATGAGTGACATACCGTTTAAATGTCACTTCCTCTCGCCATCGCCATCCTAGCTCCATTCCAATGCTCATACAATGATGAACCTGCAAAAGAACACAACCAACCA